>OY982574.1:7271549-7387092 GCA_963859945.1 Euplagia quadripunctaria
AGGGAGGACGACCGCTAGGCTTCAAGATCGCACGTTGTTTTACTTTCCCGATAAAATGTTTAGAATAAAAATGTTATTTTCTGTATCATGATTTGAGAAAATTTGATTTAATATTTAGCCAGTCATGCACTAACACTTATGTCTTGTTGAATTTTGGCTCTACGTTGATACTTGATATATCTTTTCATATCCCTAATTCTTTTCGTTTAAGTAGGTAACATTGTTTATTTAATATATTATTTTCAGATATTTTTTGGCATTTAAACAACTTGAATCACCTCTATTCGTTGTTTATTTTTATGATTACTTTTAGAAGATATTTTTTACAGCAAGAAGATGCATTAAAAGTTGAAATAAATAAGTAAATAATGAAACCAATTAAAGATTTTGTGATTGGGAAAAACGACAATTAATATAGGCAGAATAAAATGAAATATATTTTAGCCCACGCCGACTAGCCAACGGCCCAGTGTGCCGCCGTACCTCCTGTTACCTGGCACCGGCGACCACGGCGCCCCCCTTACCTCACCGCGCGCCGCATGATTTAAATTTTAACTCTACATAGCCGTTGTGACTTTACAATTCGAAAAAAGTTGCAAAACTTACTTTTCTAAATTACAAGTACGAAATTAAATAAGTAATTTACTTTTAATAAAGCAAAAAATGTTTTTGCAAGAAGTACTTTATTGTAGAGACGCAAACATATTTCCAAATGCAACAGGTTGTCGTTTCTTGTTGAAGATAAGGCAAGAGTTGCAAGAGTCAAATTAGTTAATGTAGAGCCACAAATCTAACAATGTTTTTCTTTATACTTATCTATTTCGATTAAAAAAGTTGTCAAATAAATCCCAGAATATTTGTATGAAACCATTAAAAAGATAGAGTTAGTACCAACCACATTTACTAGTTAAAGTAAGTTCCTACGTCAGTATAAGCGAGAGACAATTAAATACTGTGATGGTAGTATGTTACTTACAACGTATTTTCCATTTAATTTACTTTGTGCTGAACGCGACGGTAACTAATAAAAAAAATGGCTAAACGGGTAATAAATAACAGTTAAGAAACAAAATAATGAATTAAATTTAATTGTACCAATTTAAAAAAAAAATTATTCATAAAAAAATAAATACTTAGTCGCCGTAACAAAGATTAACATCATCTATGATAATATTATAATTCGTTTTTAAAAAGAAAGTGAAATTCGAAATTCAAATTGCACCGTTGTTCTTTACCGAGTCACGCATTTAGCGCATGTGTTGAATGATTAAGAAGAATTAACTAATAATAATAAGAGGCTCACGTTAGGCAGCTGGATTAAGAGCCTAATGTAGAAGGCAGTCCTCCTGGATACGGCACGCATACTCGTAAGTGAGGAGGTTTCTGTCTCTGGAACCCTAACCACCGGTAACTTGGTCCCTGTACCCGATACCGGTGGGACACTATTTTTTGTATTTTTAAATATATTTTGTTTTTTTTTTAATTGTAAGTATATTTAAAAATGTAATTTATATGTTTAAGAAATAAATGAAGAGAATAATAATAACATAATGACATGAACATTACGCGACGTTATCTGACCCAAATTAAGCATAGCTTGTACTAATTGCTTTAGAAAACGGATATACATACTCAAATACACTTTTGTGTCATACAAATACATGTTTGAACTAAGCGGGAATCGAACGCGCGACCTCTGACGTTGCAGTTAAATGCACTACAAACTGTTTCGATTAAAATTCTGTGTATAGTCTGGGAACGTTGTGTTCCGTACGTGGTATCTATAATGATATCGACATTTTTATTCATGTCATTTCTCTCTTACTTTTAATGGTAAATTTTCAAGTACATTATTCTTATTTAAAAAATTATGTGAATAAGGTAAAAATCAAGAAATTTCCTAAAACATTCAACTTTTTAGAAAATTTCATGACTTTATACTTTCTTTTACATAATTAACGGGATCATTAACGGCTTTCAAATAATATAACCTACGTTTCTTTTAAGTACATATTTATATTACTTTACGACATTCCGTATTTAGTTCTTATTTATCTCATCTATACACAGATATGTATGATCCCACAGTACTTTCCCTTCTATGTTGAGCTATAACAAGTTACTTGATCCTTACTGAATATATGTTCCAAAAAAATCATGAATTATTGGATACAATATCACAGTAGAGACGCTAGGATATAACAACGATACTTTGTCCATCTTGTGCATTAGATTAACCATAGAGAAATCCTTGTTGTCGTAAACTATCTCAAAATGTTCATTCCCAATGCATATTGATAAAAAAAGTAGTAATTAAGAAGTAACCCGAATACTCTTTGATTCAGAGTTTTGGTGGATGTTTGTTTCCTTTGCCGACCTTGAGTCCTAACGCGGAGGCGCTAGAAAAAAACACAAAGACGTCGGATGTCGGTCGCCACGGGATTGGGAAGCTTCTAAATATAGAAAAGTCCGTTATTTGTGAATGGATTGACGTTAATGTTCGTATAAAAATATTGCACTACCTGTAACTCTTTTAAAGCCGCTGGCGCTAGATATGTGTCTGTATACTCTGTATATCTATACACATAAATAAACATGATATACTGTTTGTTGGTAAGTGCATAACTTGAGAACAGTTAGACCGATTTGGCTAATGGTTTCTTTTAAAGGTTAGTAAGTAGTTAGGTTAGTAAGATTTACAGGGAAATATTTTTTTTTTATAGTATAGGGGGCAAACTAGCAGACGGGTCACCTGATGGTAAATGACTACCGCCGCCCATGGGCACCTGCAACTCACGAGTTACAAGTGCGTTGCTAGCCTTTAAGGTGGGAGTACGGGAAGGGGGAAAGGAGGCGAGAGGGGAAGGGTTAGGGCCTCCGGTAACCTCACTCGCTCGGTGAAAAGCAATGCAACATTGCTTCACTGCCAGTTTTCAAACAAATTAGAAACGTAGCCCGAAAAATGGGGAAATTCGAGGAATTCTGTCGAGTCCGATAGTATACATAGAATCTTAATATTAGGCAAAAGTTTCAGAGGATGGATGGATAGATGGATCGATGTTTGCTAGTTTTTCACGCAAAAATGGCTGAACGGATCTGGATGACATTTAGCACAGAGATAAATTATAGTCTGGAATAGCACATAGGCTACCTTTTTATCCTCGAATAATGAAGTTCCCGTGGGATAGATTTCGCGGGCAACAGCTAGTCACTACATATTATAAAACAAAGACCCCCTCCGCGTCTGTCTGTCTGTTCGCTATAAACTGAAAAGCTACTGAATGGATTTTCATGCGATTTTCACTAATAGATAGAGTGATTTATGAGAAAGGTTTAGGTGTATAATTTGTTAAGATTTTTTGTAAATTGATTGAAATATGTTGATGATTTTTGAAGATGTCTCTGCTACCCGTGCGAAGGCGGGCGGGGCGGGTTGCTAGTAAACAGTAAATCAATCTTTCATTTCCTAGTTCATTCAAGTATTGTGTAGCATTTATTTTATTACCTATTAAAATGTCGATTTTCAGACTTAGGGTATTAGATATTTTGTGGAAGCGTTCTGTAAATACATATATTGCGAACTAGATATCACGCTAAACTCGCCTAAGGGGTACGCATAACGGGATGAAGAAGAAAAAATACTGGAAGACTGAAATATCTGGGCAAAATTTCAAGAGGTCGGGATTTTGGGATTATTGTCGGTACAAATAAATAGAAAGAAAGAAGAAAGAAAATACGTTTATTCTGGTACAACTAAACGAGACGCTAACAGAGTGAAACAAATTCTAAACATATAGCTGAGTTTTAGGAGATGTACCTAGCTTAAGTTTACAAATAGACATATTACAATTAACAAATCAAAATGTCTACTTTTTATAAGAATTAAAATAGTGCCCAATATTTTAATTTTTGGTACATTAATTGAATTTTCAACGAAAATTTTATCGTCCGCAAGCAAAATGAATCGTTTCTTGATATATATGAAAAGAATAGAAATTATTATTATTATAGGAACGCGGCATTAGAGTCTAATGCCGCGCTCCTATAATAATAATAATTTATATATGCATTTATATATGTCAACACAAATAATTTAGTAGTGTTAATAAATTTAATTTTAGATAATTTATATAAAAGTTATTGTTCAAATTAACACAGATGTGTTAAATTAATTAACCAACGAATTTTAATACGCAAATGCACAAAAATGACACCACGTTGACATTGATGCATTTTCTGAAGGCTTCGTAGTACGCAGGCCCAAAGATTATAGGAAACACTGATACTTGTACTTTATGTCATTCTCTAGCAGGCTAAATCCTATTTATGAATGTTTGTCTTGTTTGTCTTTTTTTAGTGTGAGTTTTTTTGTTTCATTGAATTTCAAATCACAACGATTCTAAAGAAGTTTTATTTCAAAATGTATCTATGTATGTTTATATCCGTGTTCTATAGTCCATAGTACAAGCCATGCTTAGTTAGGCCTGGATAGCGATTTGTAATAGTATCCCAATTACAGGAGCCCTTTCTTGTGAAACCATCGTTGTAAAAGCCGCATCTGCTTCGCAAATGCAGGATATGGTTTTTGAATAGTTTTTGAAAATTTTGTGGCGTAATTTTGGCGTATGCTGTGTGAAACACATTGCATTTGAAGAATTATTGCAGAAATAATAATGTGTTACGCGGATGCTTGCTTGCTTGCATTGCTTTGCTGAATACCTTTTATAACGGTAAGAGTAGCAGTTCGTTCCAAGAAGTTCTATTACAATCTTTAATCAAAGAATTTAATAAACACTAAACTACCTACCTGATTACTAAACATCCAATCACTAGGTATGTACATTTGCTTTTTAAAACATTAGTTCTTATCTTTAACATAAACACGTTATGCAGCTGTATTTCATTAAAAATTCACGATTTCTTTTGATAACGATATTCCCAGTGTTGAGTTTGTTGAATAAATACGATTATGTTCTTTGATGAAATTTTTTTATTTTCACATTTCCATTCTATTGTGTGTTCTGCGCTTTAAAAAAGTCAGACCTTTATTTGAATGTTGATTATTACAGGATCGCCAGCATTACGAGGACCACCTTGTTTGGTACAACTGGTGACATGAATAAGGTTTTTAGCAGGTGACCTCCTTTGCTGCGGGCAGTATTGTGGTTTTACAACCCATATGTGTTCCACCAATACATTGGACTGATAGTATTTGAACCACGTTGCACGTAGCACGATATAATTGATAATAGATAAAAAAATAACTTGTATTTTACACCATTTAATTAATAAGCAGGACAAACTGAAGCGGGTCTGTAGATAATGCTACCTACGCTATTATGTTTGAATTTCTAATGTTTATTCGAATAAACACTTGTATTGATTATTTTATAATAAATTTAAATACAATCTCTTTAGACAAAATGTAAATTTCCTCGCATACCTATTTTAGAAAGCGGAAAATATCATTGAAATATGGTAGATTGAATTAAAAGTTTATTGGCACTACATAAATAGAAGAGAGTCAAAGAAATGATTCTTTTGTTTGTTCTGGGTTAGTTAAACGCCAACATAAACTCAACGAGTTTTTCAGCCACAGATGCAGTAAGGCTGTAAAAAACCTAATCCCTAAAAAATCTAGTATCCATGGACCTTCATATACAGGACGGCAGCTTGCAAATTTGACACATTTTCCATACGATGGAACCAGTCATTGAAGCAACCATTCCATTCGGAAGTTGGGGTCTCCAAAATGGCCGTTTTGTAGGCGTCCACAGCTTCTTCAGGTGATGAAAATCTCTGACCACGCAATTTATTCTTTATTTTAGGGAAAGTATAGAAATCATTAGGGCTTAGGTCGGGACTGTACGGCGGATGGTCTAATAATTCTATGTTTTCTTGCTCTAAAAACTCTTTTGTTCTGAGCGCGGTGTGAGAACTCGCATTGTCGTGATGGAGGATGATGCGGCGGTTGCAGTTCTCTTTACGGAGTTCGGAAACGACCTGTGGCAAACAAATGCTAGCATACCATTCTGCATTAACCGTTCTTTGTCCCTCAAGAGGAATAGTCGCAACATGGCCGGTTTTGGAGACAAACGTGGCCACCATTTTTTTTGCAACACTCCGTGAACGAACAATTTTAGTTGGCTTTAACTCATTTTCGGACACCCAAACTCGTGACTGGTTTTTTGTTTCGGGTTCGTACGCGTATATCCAGGATTCGTCACCTGATACAATGTTGTATACAGCATTTGAGGATCCTGCGTGGAATCTTTCGAGAGTTCTAACGCACCAAGTAACGCGAGCCGCTTTTTGCTCTTCACAGAGCAAATGCGGTATCCATCGGGAAAACAACTTTTTTACACCTAATTGTTCATGCAAGATTATTTGTATTTGACTCATGCCAATGTCCAAATTTGCCTGAATTTCGCGGTATGTCAAATGTCGATCTTCCTCAATCAGCTTACGCACAGCATCAACGTTTTCTTGGGTGACTGCAGTTTTTGGACGACCTTGACGGGGATCATCACTGAGCTTGACACGTCCACGTTGAAATTCAGCAAACCAGCGATAAATTGTGGTTTTGGATAGGGCTTCATCACCAAATGCAGAAAGCATCCGGTCAACACTCTGTTTTTGTGTTAAACCGCTTCGAAACTCATAATAAATCATCGCCCTTGAATTTTCTCGAGTCAATTCCATTTTCTCAACGACTAAACAAGTTTGAGAAGACCTTGTGAGAAGACCGAGAATCTTTTTTTAAATAAATAAATAGTATTCGATTTTTAAAACCAAGGAGTTTTCAATTAAAAAGATTTTAATATGATAGGAATAGTGGAAATATTCCATTCCCGATACTTTTAGTGCAGCCTATGTACTGTAGAAACAAAATTACGATTACTGATATAATTGTAGGATATATTTATAGGTTTTTAAATCCAAACTTATTATTTATATTATAAATGCGAATGTGTGTTTGTTTGTTAGGCTTTAATGCCTTAGATATTGTACAGATCATCATGAAATTTTGTATATGCGTTGTCGGGGGTACAAAAAGGACGTACTTAGTATTGTTCTCGAAAGATGATGAAGAGAAGAGAAGAAAAAGCTATCAGATGGTCGTCCGGCTTAACAAAATCTACGTTAACACGAGCGAAGCAGCGGGTAAAACCTAGATGTAGAAAATATTAAAAGTTTTACATTTATTTATAAACGTTGCGTGTTTTGTTTATTTTGTATGTAGCTGGCTATCAAGATAACATATTGAAGAAACGTTTTATGCCGCGTTCCAATAAACAAGAAACGATTCGTTTTGCTTACGGACGGTAAAATTTCGTTGAATTTTCAATGAAAATTTTACCGTCCGTCAGCAAAACAAATCGTTTCTTGTTTATTGGAACGCGGCATTAATCGATTTACGTACACAGTGTTAAAGCGTTTGTGGACGTTAGTTGCATATTGTAACAAGAAAGAATATGAAACGATACTACGTGATACGTTTATTTCATTATTCTATTGAATTCAATTGACAACAATAGGGGGACAGTCCGGTTTCAGTAGCAACTGACACAAGTCGCGTTCGCCTAACTTTAAAAATAGAAGATTAAACTAGATAATGCTGATAAAACCTTAGTGTGTGCTAATAAGTGAACAAAAAAACAGCTTGGAACACATTTTGCGAATTTACTGTAAGTTTTGAACAGAGTTTAATCATGATTGTATAACAGAAACATGTTTTAAATCAGGGTATTACGTATTATTCTCGCCTGTGTATAATCTTAACAAAGTAATGTAATAAAATAACCTGTAGAAAATCCACTGTTGGCAACCGAAGTTGTTTAGAAGAATACATCCAAGTTTACAAAACATCTGAGCGCTTCAACATGTTACAAGAATCTTGGTATTCTACGTTTATTGTACGGTTAGAAAATGTTTTCTTTTCTCTGCATTCTAGTAGATATATTGAGAATCTATTATTTTATGCTACGATAGCAAACCAGCAGACGACCCGCTAAATGGAAAGCTGTCACCGTATCCGTATGACGTTTTTTACATTTGAGCGTTGCTAACCGACGGCCATTTTGAAAAATTAAATATTGTTTATTTTGACATCTTTCTAGACTGGCAGAGTGAGTTGAAAGTCTTTCACGGTTGTTTTCTCCAGTCCATGAACACTATCTACTAGTCACTCGGAGTAGATAGGTTCGCAGCTGGAACTACGGGTCCGGCTATTAGATCAGGGTACCACGGGAACCGGTTCCTGAGCCCTCTGATGGCGCAAGCCGTCAGATACCGGTTTTGGAGTTGGATTCTTTGTGGTTTGTGGTTAGCTGCAGAGAAAGGACATGTCGTCTGCTTCACTATCTGTCAGTGGAGCGTCCGATCTCGCGCGCAGCGAGCAGCGGAATTAACCGGTCTAAGGCGAAGGGCCCCTTGGTTTTCCGCTGCGGGGCTTGGAGCGTCCCTTAACAGAGGTCCCGCTGGACCGATGTAGCTCGGGCACTTGCCTGCTAAGCAAGTAGAAAGGTGACTAGACACTGATCCGGACACCCGTCTGTAGGCCTGGGTAGACTTACACATGATTGTAGATCGGGAAGTGAGCGAGCCCACAGCTCCGGTACCAGCTGGATACTGGTAGTTGGCTTCTCTGACGAACCTAGCGGTGTTACCGCGAGCATATGCAAATATGCGGGATGTGAGCGTGCCTTACAGCTCCGGTACCTATCTGGATAATAGGGAGTGTGCCGGTCGCGAACGGGGGTTGCTGCGAGTGTGGTTTCACGAGTGGCGATTCCCTGTGACCGATAGGCATACGGGTAACTAGCCTTAATTAGTGCCGGCGCCATGGCGTTGGAGGTAAGACCTGCCGTATAAAGGTCCCTGCGTCTCGGGACCTTGGTTTGGGGAACGAGATGCAGGTATACTGACCCTGCTTTTATGACGATTGCGTTGGTGAGATGGGGGCAGTATAAACGGAAGCTCGCCATGATAAATGTAAACATGTCGCTCATCTAAATAGGTATATAATTCATATGTTGCAAAAAAAAAAATAGTAAATAGAGGCAAAGGTGCGTCTGTGCCTATTTGTGTGTGTGTGTTTACCTGCACCTTTGGTCTGAGTGCACAATAAAAACAGGTTCACACGAACTCTGCAATTAGTACCTAGTTCAAACATATTTTTTTTTTGTCTTTTTTTAGATTTGTCATGCGTGAGTCACTAAAGGGACTAGTTGAAAATCAGCGTCAGGTATTATTGCCTGACATATGCTGAACTAGGTCCTATTTTGATCATGCCATGAGACACTTCTCACTTTGTATTTTTATTTTTTTTCTCTTTTACTATTTTATTGTGTAATGTGTTGTGTAATCTTTTGTTATTCTATTTTTTTCAAAGTGTGTTTTTTAAGTGTCGTATTTTAGTTGCATGCACTTTGTTGATGTCTCTGTGTCAAAATAAATAATTTTTCTTTCTTTTCTTTCTTTCTTTCTTTCTATACCATCATTTTGGGCATTTGCGTTCTAAATAGTAAAGAACTCTTAAAGGACTAGATGCGTCTACGCCTTCCATGATGTGGTAATCCTTGACGCCCATTGGCCATGTTACTGTAGTCACTGTAGACCTAGATCCATTTTTCCCTAGGTGATACAGTTACCTCCTCATTTCCATGAAAATTAGACACTAGCTAAGTGTTGTCTTTCTATTGGAAATAGCTAATATTTCGGTTTTAAAATCGATAATCATTATCCCCTTTATTCATTTTAGAATCAGCGAGTATATCGCTTTTTCCATCACGGTTTGGTGCGACTATCTTCCGCTGGGTAACTGTAGGCATGGATGTCTTTGATGGGGGAAGATCGATTTGGGGAGTAGGGTTTGCTACTGAAGATGTCGGTATCTGATCTTCATTTGTCGGCCATAAAGGAACTTGGGCTAAGACCTTTTCAAAATAGTAATCGAAGCCGATCGGTAATCGATCGGCTTCGATTACTATATTCTAACCAATATTCGGTTACCAACCAACCAACCAACTAACCTATATTCGGTTCTTCGCTACAGTGTGGAAGATCCTTTAACAACAGAGCTTCAAGGGCAGTATTGTTAGTAATATCTATTACCATTTATCTATAATGTAAACAAATAAAGTCCACATTCGTCGTACATGTGTTTGATACACATGTACGACGAATGTGGACTTTATTCAAGTTCAATAAATTCTGAGACCAAAAGTTTCTGACGGTACTTTTTAATCATCGTCGTTTTCTGAAAATTATACCTTTGAAATAAGCTAATAATATAGTAGATTAGTATTTAAAAATCTAATTGATAATATAAATTTACTATTAAATAATCAAAAACTGTTGCATTTACCAATGAAAAATATAATATTTTTAAAACTGCGAAAATACCGCGAGGTGAACTCACTGAGTGCCCAACAAGTTGTAACTTTCAGATCACATTAATTGGTCATTTCTCACGGTAGCTCTAGTCGTGTACTCTCATTGGCTAACGACAAAGGGACTCTAAAGGATCTTCGGTGAGTTTAAAGTGAGTTTTAAGAAGAAAAAAGAGCCTGCGCCTTAGAAATTATAGTAAGTACCTACAACTTGTTTTATGTAGTATTGTAGTAGTATGTAGTATGTACTCAAATAGGAACGCGGTTCAAAGGTACGTTCCGAAACCATCACATAAATTGCCATAATATACCTGCATATTATGTAATTACATATTATGTAATTATAAACAAGGAACGATAAGGTTAAAAGGACGTGTAATTTACTAAACCTATTTCCAACAAAATTCAACCCTTTACAACTATGTACAACTATTTCTTTTACTTTTAAACTACCTACTATATTCTTATCAAATTATATACTGGCCCTTCTCTCATAAATTACACTAAACGCCGTACTAGGAGGTACTAGTCGAACTAAACGTAAAGCGCCTGAATTTACTGTATAGCATATATTTGCTCTGCACCTACTTCACAATTTTATTTTACTGCTTACCAATCAGTGATTCTTTTTTTTCTTCATTCTTGCTAACCCCTCCAACAAAGTACTCGTCACTTTCCATCAGGTGAGTTGGAAGACAAACGCCTATTCCATTACATAATAAAAAAATAAAAAAAATATTGTCTTATCTGTGGTACGGCGCGATAACATATTAGTTACTTCTGAGGTGTGTCCAATGGAAGTATGTATCCATTAGCCCTTACGAGTACACACTACCATCGCTTATTCAGACTACGACCATAAACTTAAAATCTTTTTTCTTTAAACGCCTAAATAATAAGCTATTTTCAGGTATTTTCATTTATGTATCTGTCAATATAGGCGAGCTGTCAAAATAAAAGTGACAGTTTCCCAGTACCCAAAGAGTAAAGCATAAACTAAAATATATTATACTGAAATAGACTGGCAATTCGTTTTGTGTAGTTCAGCGCCTCTGACCGCAAAGCACGGGAACTTTAGTTCCCTACTTCACCTATAGAGGCGCGGACTACAAGTGTAAAAAGTGTAAAAATGTATTATTACTAAAGCTATAGCTATAATGTATAATTATGAGAACGGAATAAATAACACAAAAGTCTAATTTAATTAATTTATTAATAACATATTTTATTATCATTTCATTTACAAAACTTTATAAGGTTTTGAAGCACATAGGAACTGTCACTGTCACCACATACATTTTTATAAAATGTAGAACTCCTTTTGACTGTGAGAACATTGTTCACGTATTTGCACCAATTCATAACGAAAAATACTTTACTATTACATAAATAACAAACCGGCGATTTTTTTTCTGACATTTGACATTTAGACAGAGACCAGAGTTGCCAGCGTGTTATATTGGTTAACTACTTTATGGTCTTGAGTAATAATTTATTTTATTTCGAAACAATGATTTATTATTTTAAATATAAAGGAATAAAAGTTTTAAACTTTTTTACTTAATATTAATCACGGAATTATTAAGAATGGCAAACCTGGTGAAATGAATATACAAACTTGACAAGTTATATAAAATACCTTAGATGTGTGACGGTAAAATATGGTAACCTAGAATAACAGTTTTATGTATGAGGTGAAGATGGCTCTTTTAAAAAAATAATAATTTGTTCCCGAGTTGCCAGGGCATGCATGGCCAGTACCACAGTTATCCTTACCAGGAGCTCGGTTTTTTTGAAGATGGATGAATAGACGTCCAGTTTTTTTCCGTTTTTGTTATTTATCTTGTATAATTATATTATAATTGACATTGGCGGAATTCCTGCGCTTATTCTTCGCGCGGGATAGAGTCCATAATATATATAAATATATACTTACCAGTTTATCATTTACAAAAACTATTAACGAAAAAATGTGAAGTGCATAGTAATAAATTGTGTTTTCTTATATGAAACCTTAGTGTTATTATCCAAAATGTCGAGTGTGACCGTTGTTGGACGGCTACAATACGTTATTGTATTTAAAACGTGTGTGATTTGTTAGTAGGTGAGTGAATAAATTTATTAAGGCGCATTCAGATTAGGTACATTGCGAGAATTAATTGCAATTAACCCTCATTATTTTGTATCTCATTAGGTTTTAACAGACTTTGAGAGGTCGTGGGTTCGATTCCCACCCAGGACAAATAATTATGTGATTAACATGATCATTTGTACTGTCTGGGTGTAATTTTTCTAAAATATGTAAGTATTTAGAAATATGTTTATCAGCAGTCTGGTTCCTATAGTACAGGCTCTGCCTAGTTTGGAATCAGACGGCCGTGTGTGAGATGTGTGAAGTTATTATTATTATTACTTGTCCGAGTATAATACGAGTAGTAAGTGTGGAACTTCTTTTCTTACATGGAAGTATATCAGTGGGTGAAAATCCAATGTTGTGTGTGAAATAATTGCCTAATGCCCTTTATTTTAATCTAGCTGATGCCATGTTTTGGCATTGGTATTTTGGATTATGCAAACTTCGAGTATTATACCAATTACGTATTCTTGAGGATCGTTATAAAGTCGCTTGCTTATTGGTTTTTTATTGAATTCACTTTGGTGAGAAAGCTCTCTTCGAATTAATTAAACCCTCACCTTTCTTTCATCGGACTACTACATGCTGCCAGAAGTTCCATCCGATTGTCGAGATACCAAGAAGTCAACTAAACACTTTGACTGCTCCTTTATGGTTCATGTCGCCCTCAGATCAAAGAAATATATGATCTGTGATGTCTACCTGCGTCTATATTTCTTTTTATTTTTAAAAGACAACTCCCGCATTAAGAATTACTCCTGTGTCGCGGGGGACTTTACAAACATATAAACAACGGACACAAAGAACACCCAGACTCTGGTGGGAACCGAACCCACGACCTATGGCATAGCAGTCAGGGTCACTAACCACTAGGCCAACAGGCCGGTCATTTCCGGACAAATATAGTCCTGTAACGTTCAAGAGTAGAGTGAATAGGTTTCTCTTGGATAGGCGTGGACCATCTTCTTTTGACTTTGCATCAGGTGAAATGGCAGACAAACGCTTGTTACAATATACCAAAAACAAAAAATATTTCTGACATGGAATCCACTACCTCTTTGAAATCAGCATTTCCTTGACCGTTACGAGTTCGAGGATTACCTTACGAAAGTTCATCTTCTTAAAATGGGCTTGCCCATTGTGTTTATAGTTTTAGTATTGAAAAGGTAGGGTACAGCAGATTTCTGCTCAAATTTGACTACGCAATCAAACTGTAGTTACACAGCGCTACTTACGTAATGGTGTTTTGTTCTACTGGGTGGTAGATTTACCAGAGCTCCTTAGCAGGGGGAATTAATGTGACAAGTGTTGATAGGCTGATTAGCTGATTACCATTTGCCACCAGGCAGACTGTTTAAGTATGTTTATCAACTAAGTTGTATTAAATTGACAATATTATATCAAAAGCAGGTTGACTATATGTACCCGCAGTTTCACCTTCGTTAAATATAGTTTATGTCACAGAATAAAGAAGAGAAACTCATAAATAATTTTTGAAATCGTTTGGCAGATTAGCTTGTTCAAACAAAACACTAACAAAGAAAAAGATCTCCAGCCTAAAGGGACATATTTTTGTAGCAGGAGGCATTACAACCATGATTATTAACGGACACCAAGTACAACCAAACATAAAACACTATCTGTAAATAATGACACATAGGTAATTGTCTCCTATGGGAATCCACCTTTCCACCTAACAACATTCGACGTAACAGCTGTTGAGTTGACTAGGTTTATACAAATCTGGCATCGTTTATTTTTTAGGGATGTTAGGGAGTTTCGTAAATATAACCGAAATTATCCGATAGTTTTTGAAAAAAAATCTGAAGTATCTGAAATAAAAATCTATCCGAAACCTAAATAAACTGAAACTGATATAAAAGTTTCATATAATAATGAAACATGGGATGATTAGTTGTCCAGTGTTATCTTAGTTTTTTATAATTTTGTTTTTGCGTAGTTTATATTTAAAACTGAGCAGCTATAATAATTTAACCACTACTAAAGCCTATTGTTTTTACCTACTGATAACATAGAAATAATGTCAAATCATTAGTCACATGTGTTGTTGTATGTATTACAATTCCTTAAGAATGAAATATCCGTAACTGAAACTATCCATAAGTGAAACTATCCGAAACTGTCAAACAATCCGAATCAATTTCTGGAATTTCCATTGCAGTACCTGTGATAATATTATTCTTATTTCCGTATCCGGATCCGTAATTTCATATCGATAACATTTATTTTCATCTATGTACATCTATGAATTATCCAAAAGGTTGAAAGGGCCGTAGTAAACCTGTATGCCAAATAATAGAGCTTAAATTAAATAAATAAACAATACCCTCATCTATACTCCCTTCGGCAGTCGAGTAAAAGAAAGAACAATCAAAGCACAGATTATTATTTTGTTTTTATTTAAATCGAAATTTTAATCAGTGGAACATAGAACAAACTGCTTGCGTCGAAGTCGATTGAATTACTAGAACTTCGACCTACGTAATTAATAAAATGCATGCTACTTAATTGCATAGTAAAATAGACAGTTGCACCTAATACCAGGCTACGCCAAGATTCTCTCTTTTTTATTTCTAGTATTATGAACTTGGATATTAAAGTTTACCCTGTCAATTAAAATCTATTCTTTACCACAGATAATATGTGAATAAATGTATAATACATTAATCTATCCATGTGTTTCAGAAGAGTTTTATTTACAAAAGTAATGCTTTTAATAAAATAGATTAGAAATAGATTTTATTTGTATGTTTTTGTAGCTTGTGGACAAACAAAGTAACGGTCTGCCTCATACAGTATAAACATTCGTACTTTCTTTATGTGTGGGCGCTTCCCTACTCAGCAGATATGCTGTGCCCCACCTTCTACACTAAGCAAAGTTTCCAGTTAGGCTTGTTTATATCGCGGTTGGCATGCTACTAATCTACAAAAGGAGGGGTGGGCAATGTATGACGTAGGCCTCCATGACAAATCGGTGACCTTGACGAGGTTACACCCAAAGAGGATATCAACGTACAGACTTAAGAAACAAAAACTATTTTTTTAATGAAGATTTTTCCATGTTTTAATTTATTATTCTTACAGGTTGTTGCAGATATCAAAGCATCGAAATGCTCACCTTTTTAAAAGAAGCGTTTCGTCGGTCGCTCAAAACACGTCCGGTACTCACAAATACGGCAGTGTATGCGAGTTTTTACGCGGCGGCCGATATCTCACAGAAGACCTTTAAGAGACTACGACATGTAAGCAAAACTTACATTTAAGTATTAACAAAAAAATATATAGTCACATCTCGGTAAGTTAACTAATTAATTTAAAGTCGGTTAAAAAGGCAATGTATCCTTGGAGTTCTTAGAGGAGCGTTGGATCCGCGACACAAGCCACGAGCTTAGTGCGGAAACCGCTGTCAAATCAAAATTCGAAGATTGTTTTTTCTTGTATATATCAAATAATGAACGAATAAATAAATGTAGTTAACTATAAGTCCTTTTTAGCATTATAATAGCTTTTTAACATTAAAGATTTATATTTAAATTAAAACTAAAAAATAAGTTAAATTAAAAAAACATATTTGGCAGCGGTGGGATTCGAACCCACGCCTCCGAAGAGACTGGTGCCTTAAACCAGCGCCTTAGACCGCTCGGCCACGCTACCACTATATTGCACGTCTGAATATTTTCATAGCTATCTCGTGCCAATGACGTAAACAAGAAGCATGTTGTTACTTGTTAGGTAATAGGAATACAATATTATTCTTTAGGGCCCATCCATACATTATGTCACACGCTTAGGATTATTTTTTAAGAATGAATTTTTTTGTCATTATAGACATTATAGTTCAATGAATAAACAATTTTGGAAAATTAGTTTTTATTAAAAAAGTTTAGCGTTCATAAGTGATATATGTTTTGTTGTTTACCTCATTTAAGTAAGACCTACCTAACCTTTCGAATATCACTACATATTATAAAACAAAGTCCCCTGCCGCGTCTGTCTGTCTGTTCGCGATAAACTCAATAACTACCGAACGGATTTTCATACGGTTTTCGCCAATAGACGGAGAGATTCATGAGGAAGGTTTAAGTGTATAATTAAATAAGGTTTTGTGAAAAATTAAAGTTTAGTGTTTTGTGAAAATGACTGAAATATGACGATAATAAAATTGTAGATGTCGGAATAAAAATATTGGTTGTCTGTAAAGTCTGTTTCGGACGATAATTTTACGTGATAACGTCATAAGAAAACACAATATTTTTAAAACTCTGGTTAAAACATTAATTTTTAATTTTCAAATATTATTTACAGTTTTTGCAAATTTAATTTAAATATTTTGTTTAAATATAATCACGAACAATTAGTCATAGAAATAAACTGAAATCAAATCAATGTCAATAAACGAACGCTTAGGCCGATCGTCCCTCTTTATCGTTTGTTCCGCGCTCTCGCTTGCACGCTCGGCCCAGGCGGAAGGAACGTGACAATTTTTCGTGCGTGCAGCCGGCGTTCATCGATTTATAAGACGTTATCACGTCCAAAACAATACTTATATGCTTTGCTATCCGTGCGAAGCCGGGGCGGGTTGCTAGTAATGTACGTATTAAATGAAATCTAAAGCAGTATTAAAACAATTGATAACAATGAAAAAAAAAACAGAAAAATATCTATGCTGAAGTTTTTTTAAATTTTCCTTCGGCCAAACAGGAATTACTTAACAGGACAATTTTAGCAGCTATAAGCATATTGTTTGGTTTAAATATGGACAGAAACAATTGCAGCATTCTGATCGCTATATTAATTCAGGTCACTAAGATACATATTATTTCAGGTCGATAACACCCAAAAACCCGAGTACAACTTAGTGGAGACCGCAAAGTTAGCCGCTGTTGGCAGCACTGTTTATGCGCCTGCACTTTTTTATTGGTATGTATTACTATGTATTTATTTTAGACTGGCCTGTTGGTCTAGTGGTTAGTGACACTGAACACTATGCTTATAGGTCGTGGGTTCGATTCCCACCTGAGTCTGGATGTTCTTTGTGTCCGTTGTTTCTAGGTTTGTAAAGTCCCCCGCGACACAGGAGTAATTCCTAATGCGGGGGTTGTCTTTAAAAAAAAAAAATTTTTTTTTATGAAGTAGGGGGCATACGAGCAAGTGGGTCACCTGATGGTAAGTGACTACCATGATGATAAGCCATAGATAAGTCTTGTTACTTCTTAATTTAAAATACACTTATTACAGCTAAGCGACAATGGTCTTTTGGTACATGCATGAATTGGTCAGTTGATAAAATCTCCCTTCTCTCGGCAAATACATGCGCCAAGTCTCATAATTTTGACTTGTAGATACCCCGAAATACTAATGTTTGTCCATAGAAATGCTGATCTTGGTCACTGTGTGGAATCATACGTAAGGGACCGTACCCATACTACGTGACCCGTTCTGGGGGGCGGGGGAAGGGGTCATCAAGATACCACGCTTGGTCACAGGGGCGGAGGGGAGGATCTTAGGTTTTCGTCACGTAGTCAATATCCTCTAGGGAAATCTAGTGCTTTTTCGGGCTATATAAATAATTGTGTGATGAGCATGATCATTTGTTCTGTGTCTGGGTGTGATTTATCTATAATATGTATGTATTTAGAAATATATATTAAGTATGTTTATCAGCAGTCTGGTTACCATAGTACAGGCTCTGCCTAGTTTGGGATCAGATGGCCGTGTGTGAAATGTGTCAAGTTACTGTTATTATTTACCAACTAACATAACTTATACAGTGCTCAACTCTCAAGAGCAACGTGCTAAATAATAAAAGTTTTCATACAAGTTTGCTTTACGTTATTCGACCTTAAATGTTACCATGTTAAGGGTTATAACTGTTCAATTACATATTTATGTTTAGTTACAGATTTCTGGACAACAAGTTCCCAGGCGCTAGTGTCAGGTCTGTACTGACGAAGTTAGTAGCCGACCAGGGATTTATGACACCTACTCTACTGGCTGCGTTCTTTATAGGTAAAGTAAATTAAAATCAAGAATCCGTCTCGACAAGAATTAAGTGTAATAATTATCTTTTAAAAAAGTATCAGCAACTTCAATGCTCCTCAAAATACCCAAATCGCTTCAAGTGTGACTATAAAATTGAGAGTTCCCTCAATTTCCTTCCAGGATCCCATTATCACCATAATGATCATGGGATCCCTTTCAAACAAAAGAAGAATTTTCCAAATCGGTCCAGGCGTCTTTGAGTAATCGGTAAACATACATAAAAAAAAATAGGTACAGTGAAACATAGAACCTCCTCCTTTTTTGAAGTCGGTTAAAAAGCTGTAAGCCGACTACGAAAAAATAAACCGCCGCACGTAGCGTAGTTTTACTTTGGCCACGGTAATAATATTATCTAATATTACCGTGCTTTTGCTTGTTTGTTAACAATTTAAAACATGTTTAAGACAATATGATATTTTTACATATTTGTAATGTGCTCGTCAAGACCTTACTGTTAATATCAAACATGTCATGATTGTTTTTTTTTTTTGTTCCAGGTCAGATATTTTCAAGTAAAGTCCACCATATTAAAGTTAGAATTTATATAGTCTATGTCACCCAGATCATTATAACGAATCTATCGAAACCTCTTTCATCAAAATCGGTTCAGTAGTTTATGCGTACACGTATTGAAAAGTATACTTACATAGACTGTTAAAATTATAACCCTTCCATTTGGATTTAGTCGGGAAAAAAAAAAGAAAAAATAAAAACGCCCTGCGTTAATCCCTAACTTATGATTATGGACTTGTTTAACAATATTACAGCGGAATTAAAAAACAAAATCATGATAGTAAAAGAATCCCGAATAACTTCATTCCCACTAGTTCTCTATGATATCGAAAAGATAATTATCTTATAATTTTATTATTAGGTATTATGAATATTATAAGTAGTGTGTGTACCTATATGTAAGTGAAACAAACGCTTTATGAATAAATTTATTCCGCAGCCATGGCAGTTGTAGAACACAGAGAAAATCTTCTTGAAGAGTTCAAGCAGAAGTACTGGAACGCTTACGTAGCGAATCAATCATTCTGGATTCCTGCGCAGACTATCAATTTCTTTTTCGTTCCGCCATATTTACGAGTCGTATATGTGGCTATTGTGTCATTTTTATGGATAAACGTGTTATGTTATATTAAACGTCAGGAAATAACAAGTAGCACAAAACTAAATGAAGTAAAATCTTAATAGTAAATAGACCTAGGGTAGGTACAGGAGTCGCTTGAGGGTGGAAGTTACTATGTTTATTTTTAAGGCATAGGAGGCAAACAAGCAGACGGGTCATCTGATGGTAAATAACTACCGCCGCCCATGGGCACCTGCAACTCAAGTCACAAGTGCGTTGCCGACTTTTAAGGTGGGAGCAGGGGAAGGGGAGGGGGAAGAGGGGGGAGAGGGAAGGGTTAGGGCCTCCGGTAACCTCACTCACGCGGCTCACTGCCGGTTTTCTGTGAGGCTGTGGTATCACTCCGGTCGAGCCGGCCCATACGTGCCGAAGCATGGCTCTCCCACAATAATAATAATTTATTCTGGAATCTGGAACTTTCTACTTAAACGATTGATATAACTACATTCAAAATACATGTGAACGATATTATATGTAATGAATACAATATCTTAAATCTTTACATTTTGGATGAAATTGGTAATTTCTATCATGAAGCTTCAGATAATTAATCGATAAAAATAACTATTTCATGTAATTTATTGGTATTATATGAAGTCTTCAACAATACTTATTATAACCTAGTCGGTCTCCTCCAACGAAGTCGTAATGACTTAAAATTTAAATGGAGACCCCCTGCAAATTGAACCAACTAAAACCACATGCTGTTCCGTCTTGAGATCCTACTGGCCTTCTGAAAATGGGACCCGGATATAGAGTGGCATATGAGAGCATAATAGATGTAGCTAAAGCTCAATGACCGGTTGTATTGTAACTGCACGAGAGTTCATATAATAATTTCGAAAACCAGTACGGTCTACCTACTTACCTTTCGGTATACTGTCAATGCTACAAGAAGTGATTAAGGGGTATAGATGTGAAATATTGAATTAAATAGATCCTAACCTTACCTTGTCCAATTATACACATTATAATTTTTTGAACGAAGTTCCTAATCGCATGATACAATTCAGACGCTCGGCGGATCGGGCCTAGACTGAAAAAAAATATAGACCTTTCCTTACTTTCATCCTTCCCTTTTCCTTCAAGCGGCAACGCGCAAGTTACAGCAAGGGTCCATAAGCTAATATGTCCCCATAACATCAGGTGTCATGAAGGCTTATTTGCCGCCTCAGTGTTATAAAAAAAATGTTACAGGTAAAACAGTTTTATTATCTATGTAACTCAAAACTGACAGACGACACTGATAGCCGGTGGCTCAGCGGGACAGGTGACATGGTGACATTAACAAGTTTATTATATCTATTTTTAATTCAACTATATCCGGACAGACAGAGACATTTTTTTTAGTATTTTTACATATTTTTTTTTTATAATTATCTAAAATACACGTGATATTTACAATTTTATTATATGTATAGATAGATGTCTGTAAGTATTTCCAGAATAAGTCCTTATGCTAATTGGCCATTTTAAGAACTAGTCCTTTTGCGAATTGGCCATGTAGAATGCTAGACCTTTTACGAATTGGGCATTTATCGACTAAGCCTACTGTAGTAGTAGTTCGGGTAACTATCACAGATGGTGCAATTTTAATTTCGAGTTTTTACAAAGTTTACAATATTTTTATAATATTTTTCTATCCATTAAACATATTTATATAATTATAGCGAAATGAACGTCGTTCCAACCGGGTGTCCCAAAGACGCTTCATGCGTTTTATACTCCTATAAATAAATGTCTATAGCTATATCTTTTGCAGGAGAAGTCGAATTTACCTTTCGAGTTTTATCGCTATGTCAAAATTGGTCTTCATGCAAGTGACTATCTTATGCAGCGGCGTAACTATACCATCAAAGACCCGTGGCAAATTTAAAAAAGGTTAATGTTGTACTTCCTTTTGTATAAATCAATTTTTACTAACTAACAATATTACAATTTTCGTGAGCATTTTTAGTTATCTAGTAAATTTTAATTTGAACAGTGTACGTATTACATAGAAAGAAAACATATTTTTACCTTGTTTTTGAGTTAATATAGCTAACTGATATTGATTAAGAGTAGAATAAATAATGTTTAATACTAAATGTAATTTGTAATAAATGTTAGGTTCCTCTTGTGCTCATGGCCGGGGGTCCCTTCGGGCCTGGGGCCTGTGGCATTTTGCTCGCTCTGCCACCCTTTTGTTACGCCACTGATCTTATGCATCTGACTTCATGCATTTGTGTATTTCGTAAGCTAGGGGTTAGGCAAGTAATTTAATTGTTCCCCTGTTTTTGGTCGAATGCCTATTTAAAAGCCTTGCCCTTGCTATAATGTTTTTAATAAGTTGAATGTATTGAGAGATCGTTTATATGCCTTCTTTTTACTTCTGTATTTTATTAACTATATTGAATAAAACGTTTCTAAAAATGTAATAGTGTTTTATTTAGTTTCTATCTAAATTACATCCTAAAAACTTTCATATCTTCCTATATTCTATGCCATGCGGCCATGAGGACCGGGAAGGAGTTCTTCAATAATAGTTTTTAATTGCATATTCTCCAGCAATAGAAAATTGCATTTACGTATCTGAAAGATAAGGGGAAAAGTTAGATTGTAAATATAACAGATGACCAAGTGTTTTTAAACTTTTGCGATTTCCATAGATATTAGATGTGTAGCTTTAAATCAGAGCCAGGAGGCCTTTTACAACTTACTTCATATAACAATAGCGCAGCATCCGATCTGCGTTCAGACGACATGTAATAGGCAAGTGTTGCGTCGAACCGCAATTGTTCTCTCGAAGTCACCTCCACCACGTCGTACAAGATATTCTTCAATTGAGTTATTCGCTCCTCGTACTGGCTCTTCTGAAAGGCATCTACTTACGATTTAGTCTTAATGGGTTTTACTAGAGAAAAAAATTGTCGATAGAAAGCTTATAAATTGGATAATTCCGAAAACTGAAAAGGATCCAAGAAATTAGGCGGACTGTGCAAATTATTATTTATGGTGGCAATCACAAGGCTAATGTTATGTATGAAAAAATATTCAGCAAATGATTTTATTACAGTCGAAAGACTAATATGTCCCATTTATAAGCATTCTAGTATAATATACATACATATGTCAGTTCAAGCAAATATTTAGGTTCGGTTTGGGGGATTCCTCAAAGATCGCATTAGTAAATTTATTATTTATAAGTAGAGTGTACCTACTTGTACTGAACAACTTCCGCATAAAATAAGACAGAGTTAGGCATCTACATGCATCTGTGAGCGGCTAAGTATATTAAAAAACATTTTATGGTAAGGGTGGGTAATCATTAAGTCCAATGGCCAGAGCTACTAGAAAGATCGCCTAGCTCTGGTCGGTCCTCGAAGAACAGATTCTTTGACTAGGTTTCGTAGTCACCTTCATCTATAGAGATTTTAGTTTATCTCTCTCATAACAATAGTTATTGGGACAAACGTTAAATGATTCCTTAAGGTCAGGATGTTTTATTATACGTATAGGGACAAAAACAAGGAAAATTAGATGTTATCTTAACAATATATATAATAACTTTACCTAAAATTTAATAAACCGTTAAACAAAACGTACTAGCGTATGCCTCTTGCGTTTTAACACCAGATACTTCTCGCCAATTGTAAGGAGTGCCTTGTGCGCTTGAGCGAGATGCGCATGAGTTAAATCCGCGCGTTGTCGCCATTGCGCAAGTTTCATATCTCGAACGCTCAGCGCACTGCGTTGATCGTCGTAAACTTGTAGAAGAGCTTCATAACGTTTCAACAACTCTTCGAATCTATACATTATAACATTTAAATTAAAAATTTCTCAACTTGGCACTCAAAATCATCCAATTTACAGGAGTTCTCATTCTGAATCTATCGCTCAATAATATCGCGTTATAACAACAGTTCAAAGAAATGGTTGGTATTACGTTATTATAAGACATGTGACGTGGGGATTTGAGTTAAAAGAACAGCGATCGGTGGAACCGGTGGAAGGTGTATCCGCTGTTACAGAAGCAGCAGTGTAAATAAGTTATTACCTATATATTTTGAAAAACAACAAAAAAACACTCTATTATAGCGAACCAAATTAAAAAGTTAAAAAAGAGTTCCATCATCCACCTCCATCACACCATTGTTACCAAACGTCCAAACCCAATCTTGGACCCGTTAAAACGAGTCATATGAGTCCAAACTCGAGAGGCTTACTATAGTAGCCACTGAAGAGTTCCAGTATAGACCTTCTGGCTCCATCAGATCAAATCAGATCAGCTCCAAGGTGCCAAATTACATACTTAGTTCCAAGTAGTGAAGCTAATAAAAGCGTGTTATGTTATTGGGAAAGCGGCGTCTCTAGCAATATAGCAAACGTAGTTCTAGTCTTAGACACGCAAAAAAAAATCTAGTTGCACTATAAACTCTAGTTATGGCTAACTTACTACCACTTAAAAACACAATTTAAAAATCGAATCGAACCCAAAATGGATTGCTAGTGATATCCCTCTTTTTATAACATAACTTTTGCTTTCTGTCTCGTAATCTGACTGTTATAAAAATAAAGAGACTATAATAAGTACCTACACAGCCGTTGTGGCTAGCCCGACATCTTTACAGTTTACACGTAGGTACTTACTGGTATTGAAGACATACAAGGCTCATGGTAGACCATGATTCTGTTTGATCCACTCCACTCCTTGACGCACTGGTACCTAATAAAAAGTAACTCTCTATTTCAGTAGGTATTTATAAGATAAAAAACTACATTGGCAGTTATGTTTATCAGTCTTAATGGTATCGCGAGAGTCATCCTCTTAAACCATTTGTCATAAGAGGAGCATTCTCGTCATACCAATGCGTGATTCAATCATGGGGAAGGGCTAGAAGGGGAGGATTGTTGGCTACGCACAGTGGCGGATTTACCAGTAGGCTGAGTAGGCTGAAGCCTAGGGCGGCAGATTTTAGGGGCGGAAAATTTGGAGCCTACATTATTTTTTATGTCTTGTCCTGGGGTGGCGAATTAGATAGACCGACCAGTAGGGGCGGTAAAATTTTAATAGCCTACTGGCGGCAAATGTGTAAATTCGAGATTTCAATGGTAAAAATTGTGGTCGTTTTTTTTTTCTTTTAATGTGTTGTTGTTGCAATTGTGCTTATTAGCCCTTAAAATTGTAATAAAAAAACAACGTGATCCAGATTTTTTTAGATCTCGATCTATGTGCCTACTCATTATATTCTATGAGATTTATAATATTCTACTAAGTATTATGAAATTTTTGAACTAAGAAAGTTAGGCATAAATTTAATTGTTGTGTATAGGAGTCATAGAGGATTACAACTTACGAATACCTAAATTGAGATGCACGCCATCTTTTGACATTGAGCGGAACTAGTAGCCTATCTATAGAATGTCCCACATTATAAAATTCCAGTGGTTTCGAGTTTTCGTTAAATATTACTAAATTGAGTTCTAGTTGACCGATACGGCGAGTAACAACGAATAATACGAGTAAACTAGTTGAAATATACTTGCGAAGTAAAAGTGATTAGGTATTTAAATAGTGAGAATTAATATAATTTGGTAATAAATTGGTGTAAAATTCTAATCTAGAACCTCAGCTCGTAACATTATAATAAATGCGAAGTAAGTTTGTTTGTTTGTTACGCTTTCACGTCTTAACTACTGAACCGATTATCGTGAAATGTTGCATGCACACAGAAAGGACATAGGTATCTTATAAGCCGCGGGCAAAAGCCAGTATAACATAAATCAGGTCAGGTTAATTATTTTTTTATAATACGTGAAGAAAATTCTTTGTACCTACCCCTTTGACGAAAATTTCATGAACGCATTAACATCAAATTTGAAATAGGTACTTACAGTTTTTACGTAAATAGCAGAGTACAGAATTTTAAATTTTTAAAGAAAATGTCTTACAAATTAAAAAAATTACGTGAACACGACTACATCAAGTTGCAAGCATCCAATATCGAAATTCGACCATCAGGCGATAGGTATTTTTTTTTCAAAACATTAAAATACTTACTGCTATTAGTATTAGAGCACTTAAAACTGTTTTGCTCTGAAAGGTCGCGATCCCACCATGTATGTTTATCGTGTGAATGGCTGTGTGTATTCTTGCATCGCACTAGTTTCTGTTCGTACTTGGTTGTCTTGTGGAGACTGCGTTCGAGAGAACCCAATGTCTTTTGAACATGTTGAACACTATTGATATAGTTTTTTTTATGACCATTTAACTGTAATGGAAAAGAATTTGAGGTATTCAGCAGCCTTTTTGATTGTGGGTACAGTTGGTTGGCGGTGGTACCCACTGGCACTCCATGGCTGGGGATAGTGTTAGCAAAGTAACACCATTTGTTTGTGTGTCTCGTCTATAAGGAAGGGTAATCGCTTACCATCACGCAGACCGGGCTAGTTGCCTAGTTCATCATCTACCGAAACGGGCCGGCTCATAACTGGCATGGCATCCACAACCCTTTGCTAGATATGCACAGAAACATAGGCCTTAATGTATAAATTTATCTTAATCGTGTAGGTTTATCTTATTCATCCATCACATCATCATACCACAAAAAATAACTTACAGGAAAATTGTTAATTTCAATACACTTGACATTATTGGGGGAGAAGATATCATTGCTCACATTGACACCTTGCATTTTATAATCGCTGCTAATTAATTTCATCGTAGTAAAAGGTTCTGTAAAGATGTCAAAATTGGCTTTTGTCATAAAAAAGTAGTTGGCATAGACATAAGAGGGTAGCACCAAAGAGTATACAAACACTAGGTAATAAGAGCAATAATTTAATAGGTAGCTCTAACGTAGTGTTTGAATACTCTGCATGTAGTCATATAGCAGTAAAACGCGTAACGTAGTGTTTGTATATTCTTTGTAGTATAGTATGATACATAGAGTTGTTAATTTAATCGTCCTAGCTGTAATCTCTGGCCTAGCAATGCAGTCAGAGAAGATTTGCTCTGAGTACAAGGCTGCACCTGCGTTAATTTTTTTAAATCTTAAGTTTAATATCCCGCTTTTCGGATATAACTCATCATGATGAACTAAGACCTTTTTAAATCGTACTTTACTCTTTTTTATTGTGAAATGGCATAGGCGTTCAATTCGAATAGAGCCTTCAATCGCACACTCACCAAAGTGAATTCTATAAAAACCGTTGAGCAGGCGACTTTACGACGATGTTCAAGACTATATATATGTACTGAACTGCCTATTCGTGAACACATCGTCATTTATAAGCCTACGGACTCTTCGATCAACAGTCTAGAGCAGAAGCAACTAAATAGTTGGTGCTTAGCTGAGCCATCCCAAAGGTGACTGCAGTGCTCCGTGCAAGATCGAACTTAGGCTGTATAGAGACGAAGCAGCTGTTCAGAGACTCGAAATGACTCCCAATTTCTTAGAAGCTGTTTATGCCCTGGACTCGATTTGTTGACCGAAGTTAAGTTTGGACGTGACGGTGATGCCCAGGAGCCCTAGATGGTCAGTAATCAGTAAGGATACACCTTGGGAAGTGGTGTAAGTTCGAAAGTACTCCTTTTCGCAGAGAAGAGACACTATTTGCTGTTGGGTAAGCTGAAATGCAGACGCTCTAGGTATACTGAGTCTGGAGACGCCAGCCGTTCCGATTGGTAGCAGTCCTGTGCTTTCTGCCAATCAAGTGGACGCCTGAAGACACGGGAAGAACAAGAGAGGCCTTGCTTAATCTTTCGTGTGATTGTAAAATAAAATATTCCGTAATTTATCAGATGATTTATTTAGCTACAACAAAAAGCATAACGTTTTAATAACTAAATCAGTCTAAAAATATTCTCCTGCGTTACTATAACTACGACTCAAATATTTCATCTAAAAGGTTAAAATTTATACTACATTCGGGAATTTGTTCATTGTATTAACTAATATTGCTTTGACTTGTCTACTCATTTTGTACACAATAGATGCAGTAATAAAACAATTTATTATACAAAAGTAAATATGAATTTACTAACGTACTTAGTAGAATTTACAATTACTGCAGTAAAATATACAAAACAAGATACACTGCGATCGGTAAGTAATAGTTTGTACGTATGTTACGTTTAAAAATAAACATTTTGCAAATTTTCTTATGTACAAAGGAAATCTAAACCAATATTCCAAAGATCTATCTGTACAGGAAAAATAAATAACATGATTAATTTGGTTTAAAGTGATATGGAAGACACCTTTCAGCAATAGACGCTGTGCATAACAAAAATAAACACTGAGAGTAACACATTAACTGTATAACAATAACATTGTAATATAGAAAAGCTACTGTGTACTGTAATTTTAGTTATATTTGTTATACAGGGTGTATTTGACAATGGAATACTTAGTTAAGTCACTGAAAGTAACATGCAGTTACAAAAATAATTTTTGAACTATACGTTTAAAATTTATGATCGTTTGAATTTACGATTGGAATGTGTAAAGTTTACGATTAAGTTAAAGATTTTAAATCGAACATATTGTTATGGTTAAGTTCCAAAGGAAAAAAGGAACCCTTATAGGATCACTTTGTTGTCCGCCTGTCTGTAAACACACTTTTTCTCAGGAACCCGTGGACGCATCAAGTTGAAATTAATACCAAATACTTATGTCTGCGGTCTCTTAAAATCAAGTTTCTAAGTCAAAGCAATCAAATACAATAAGCCTGAACATTTCGCAGGTAAATCAAAACCTATAGGGTACTTCCCTTTGACCTAGTATCATGAAATTTGGTAAGAAGCAATGTCTCACAGCACAAGTAAAGGTAAAAATCCGAAAGTAGTTTATTCGTTGTTTGTTGTAAAAAAAATGATTTTTTTTTGTGATTACAAACTTATATTTTGTGGTTGGAAAGTTGACTGTCGTAAATCGATGTATGGGAGAGCATTTTTAGAACCGCAAAGTTAACTTTGTCTTTCGGAAAAAATGGGCAAAATTCTTCAAGATGATTTGATGCCCGAGATGGACGTACATACAAGTTTCTTTGCTTACAGAACCCTCGGTATTTTATTTTGGAATTATTCAATCTGTTACTGAGAAAATCCATAAAAAAACTAAGTTCAAAAATTATGCATGTAAGTTTTTATGGATTTTCTTAGTAACAGATTGAATAATTCCAAAATAAAAAATTTATTCGATTTAAAATCTTCAACTTTACACATTCCACATGCTTTTGTAACTGCATGCCTTTCAGTGATTTAACTGAGTGTTCCCTTGTCGGATACACCCTATAATTAACATCGTCTGTTTTCATTATATAAATTGAACAATAGTCAAAAACAAACATGTAAGTAATGCAACAAACGAAAATTATCTATATTTATTAATTATTGAGGCCCGCCTTAATATGGCTACTTTTATTTCTTAAGATATGCCGCAATTTTAAATAATAAGTAAATAGCTTATCACTATAATCAGGCCAGGCCCACTCCGCAGTGTAGGTATAACGCTACAAGTACACGGAGAGGTCGACTAATCGTACCAAAATTCACTAATTCAGTGAGCTGCCGCGCGCTGGCCGGGCCGCACGTTCATTCGATGGTCACTCATGCGCTGCGTCGCGTCATCCGTTCGTATCTAGACTATCGAGTTATTAGTACCTAGTCAAGGTTTATTTGATCACAAAACTAGAGTAATAGGCACATAACTTACTGGTAATTTAATATTTAGATTAATTATTTCTTAAAAAAAAAACCTTAACGTCAAAACAGGTAAGAGTTACACGATAGAAAGAGAGGAAACTTCTAGGTGCATATAACTGTAGGTAATTAGTGCTGTGCGACCTGAATTGCGACTTTATTATGTAGGAACAAGAGTCGCTATTTATTTAAATGATTTGGCGGAGTGGGACTTCGGTACTTGTACAGAATACAATGTATTCTGTGCTATAATTTTATTAATAGTATTATTTATAATTTTGACAAGTGTTCTTTATAATTTTGATAATAGTGTTTTTTTATAATATTATCTTCTTTATTATAATTTCAGTAATATCTGACAGTGATAAATAGTATTTGACAATTTTTTTAGATGCTGTAATAGGCCGTAAAACACTGCATATTGCAATGTGTAAAAGAAATAAGTAGTAATACTTATTTTACACTAAACTTATTTAACATGATTTTGTAATGTAATAGCATGTCTTTTACATATTTACAGTGTATAATTTTATTAATTGAATAACAATTTATAATACTGTTTATACTATTGCTTTGTATAGGCACTTCAAATATAGCTGCAAGATTTGCAAAAAAGAGTTTAGAAATAACATTAAAACACTAACAATTTAAAATATATGATAGTTACTATCAAATAAAACATGATCCGAACGTAACTAGACTAGTATATAGTAAACAATTTGGCTCATATCATTTTGGCAAAAACAGATTAAAAATGTATTTTTAAAACTTGGTAATTTGTAACATGATATTCTTTGGTACATATTCATTCCGACTTCGAAATGTACTATCGTCTGTCTTCGATCGGATATTGGTATGATGTTACCTGTCGTGGACAGGGTCCTCGGTCGGTATAACGGTTTTTGACAGTTGTGGCGCTCGGATAAATTAGCGACAGTTGATAAATAATCATCAACAAGAACCATTCATGCAACTCTAATATCTTAAAGAATATTGGTTTGCAGTAACAATGCAAAGAAATTGAGCGTCTGGAAAATTTTCACTTACGTTATGACTATTGAGATCCACAATCAACTGTAGATTACTTAATTTCTTTTACAACCAATTTCTTTTCAATAACAGATATGTGAAGTTAAATATGAATTTAAAAATAAAAATCCAAGTAGTCTGTATTTCTGAAGATTCGAGGATTTGTATAGCAATTTTTAGAACTACTATTTCATCATACTACCTGTATTATTTGTATCTTAAGGACACGTTCGCAGGTTCAGCAGATATGATTATGAAGTTTACTTGCACAACTAGTAAGCTATCTTATAGGTAATAATAATACCTAACAATTTGATTAACTTGTAATTTCGTGTAAAATATGTTCCAAAATCCTCCTCGAAAGAACTTAGATTAATGTTACTTATAAACATATTATTATTGTGTTGGTGAGAAGGGCAGCCAGCCATTTCAAGAACACCGCATATCTAGCGCACTTCTAGAGAGATGGACGAAGTTTTGCTCTCTTTCAAATGGACGACGTCGCTAGAATTCACAAGACCTGAAAGGCTGGTGAACCGGTGAACGGTAGTCTTAGTAGCACCAATTCCGACATCACCAATTTGTGGTACCTTTCCGGCAGGATGGTACCAGTGTCCACACGAAAAACAGTTCAGAATATATCTTTATACAAAATAAGAACTTCTAAAGGCACATTTTGTATAAAGAACATTCAATTGAATATGTGATGTAACCTCTGCTAACGGTATAAGGTTTAAACTGGTAAGAACTGGACAAAAATCTATCTCGTTTAGCTGGTGAGTAACCTAATTTAGAAGATTAAGCCTGACTATCTCATTTAATCAGGGCATTAATTAATTTTGTAATTAGACTATCACTTTTTTGGGCTTGTATATAATGTTAAAATTTAGTAAACTACAGATGATTGTGTTTTATGCTACCGACAACATTCGTGTTCCCGCATATATATAATACACATAAGGAACTTAGAGGGAATTAGTGATGTTCTGGAACAATCGTTTGCCCCACCATGTCTCAAGATCAAAGGGCTCGAAGTCACGCAGAATGGGGCTGGGTGCATCGTCATGGTAGTAGATGTTCGATGGAGGGGAGGGTGATGAGCTCTCAGATTCTGTAAGGAAATAAAACATCAATTAGGACATATCGGTTACTTCTGTGAATGACTATGTACTTTAGAATCGATGTTTGGTCTGAAGTGATGACTCTTTGTCTTCTGCTGTACTTTTTTTAATCTTTTGGGAAGAGTCAGTCTTATCACAGGTGATAGATGTTAATATTAGATTACGCCGTTCAGTAATAGTAGTGTGGCTTAAAGCACACTAGAAGTAAGTGTTGGCGATCAGCCCCAATATAAAGCCAAATCAAAACCAACACGAACCCATCTGCCATACTATGTTCCAAATGGTGTCCAAGGCAACTTATGTAATGCTCTGTTCTCTTAATAATTATCTTTTACGTAACAAATAATGATCCACGAAAAAGGTTAAAGTGACAGATTTATTCGTAATGTGTCATGAATTCATGATAGTGATGCAATTACCTCCCAAAAAATAATGAGAAGTGCCACCAATGAGCTACATGTATTGGCCATACCTACACAGTAATTGAACACATAATTTTATCGTAACATTATATAAATAATGAATGGCTGTTAAATCTTGATAGACATCTTCGTTGATAATACCTGTTTATTTTTTAATAAAACAATCTGGCAGGTTCTTAATTATCTGAGCCATAAAAGATTCGAAGACTGAAAACAATTGCAATTGTGTGTGCAGTTTATGTATAAACGTACATGAATATTAGCTCCTAATACAAATAAATATGTGATCAAGCTAATAGTACAGACAAAAGTGTTGTTGTTGTTCAGAAATGAGTTATTGTGCACTGTGGACTGATTTAATTGGTCTCAATTGAGTACAGAATGCCATATAATATAATATGTATATATACGAGTATATACGTTCGTACAGTTCCATTAAATGCTTATTAATGTCACATTGCTTTTAATAGAAAGATCTCTTTTACTTATAATTTCTTTAAAAGAACTCAATATGCTTCACAATTGTAAATAAAAATATCAGATCTCATTTAAATCAATTTATTCAAATGATGTCATTTACCAAGAATTAAAAAACAACATAAGAAAATGAACTAAAACGTTGCACACAATTTACATAATAATATATTCTGGATGGATCTACTATCTGTATGTATAAAAATATCCTCGTATACATTTAGAACGTCAACTACTGTATTTGTATTTATGAATGTTTTTATCTTCATCCAAAGGTTGTCTGGTCGAGATCGCATTTAGTGATAAGACTACCCATTGTTGATTAAGTTACTGTTGAACTGTATGTTGTTAGTGACATACAATAAAGAATATTTTATCTGTCTACCATCTACCCAAAAATTTCACATTTCGCCTCCCGGCAAAAAAAGTGTCATAATACAAAAACAGCTATTTCGAGAAGACACGACTTTTATGCCTGTGAATTGAACAAAACAGCTCAGTGAAAAAGGGAACTTTGTTCACTTAGCTAATAACGATGTTTTTACAGCTGACCAAATGCAACATTTGCTATTCAATGCTATAAAAAAGTTAAACGTACCTATCATGTGATATGACACTTTTTTTGCAGGGAGGCGATTTGATTCATGATTTTTTAATAAAGTGGTGAAGTGGTAGCACGTTAATAATTAAGGAGGTGGTAGAATAAGCTTGGATTAGCTATAATGGGGCTCCAGGACTGAGGTAAAGTACACTCCACTGAGAATTATGAAAGTCAAGTAATTAGAAAAGTATTTGTATACTAGTATCATCATATCATAAATGACCAATCATGTCACTATTCCTTTTATATATGAGTGTATATGTATGCATGCATGTTATATATTACTTTTATTTTTGTTCAATCTAAATCGATAGGTCTCTTTAGAGTACCTATATGTGGAGACTTGTAATTAGCAATATGATCATCTAATTCTAATGATACAACATTGTTATATGTCTGTAAGTCTCTCTAAGAATAAATAAATAAATAAATATTCCATTATCAGTTAGAGGGCTCGGACCGGGAGATCCAAACCAGGAGGCAATAGCCAGTCTATCCGTATAAGCAATCTGCTTTTCCTTCCATTGCGTTCTTTCCCTTTTCAATATACTCCCAAATTGCCTATTTGGAACTCTCAAAGTGCCAAGTTGGCGGCAATACAATTACGTCATTGGGACCCAAACTATAGTTGGCGAAATGTGAGTTTCAATCACTTCTGCCTACCTACCTACCTAATTAATTAGGTATACAGGCGTAAGCGTATGTATGGAATATTCCACGCGTATATATGGCATTTATTTTACTATTTTTGAAGTTATACTGCTTTTGGCGCGTTAGGAAAAAATGATGAGAGTAAATTTTTACGATGCGCGCGCACACAGTCATAAAAAAACCGACACCCTGAAGTTAGCTTTACTTTTTCAAAAAAGTTACCAACTTCACGATAGTGATAAAAATGGTTTTTACATATTACTTTGAGTACGTTTGTAGAATTTGAGGTTAGTTGACGATATGTATTATTAATTAAGATATTTAAATAAACTTTATTTAACTAGATAAAAGTATAACTTCTTACGTGCGTACATAAGTACACACACACACTTTTTTTACTATTGTTTTTAACCCCCGACGCAAAAAGGAGGTGTGTAAGTTTAAAATGTGTATCTGTGTCTGTCTGCGGCATCATAACTCTATAACTTTCAAAACTTGACTTGATCGAGAATGCTTTTAGCTATATTTGAAGAAAATCCTTTCTGTCGTTCGAAGATCGTCGGCTCTTTTGTAATCGTTAAAGGGATTTTTGAGTTGGGGGTTTTTTAAATTTATGTCATTCTGTTACAACAGTGTTCTTACCATTTGTACTTGTGGGTGAGGATGGCTCACTCTCTCCAAGGGCAGATTGGGACCAAGCTGAAATTATTAATATATTTTATTCTTTATATAATACTCAACAGTAACATATATGTATACTAATGTAATGTTATTAATTTTAATGACAATATTGCCTATAATTTGAATTCATATTAATTTGACTTGACTGATACAGCTGTCTCTTCCTTACCCACATCATCAATCACCACCAGGCGGTGGGGACGACCCATGTAGGAAGGTCCGAAATTTCTGTTAAGTCATTAGCAAGCAAATAACAAGACGAAGACCACGGCACCTCTAGGACCTACCCCTATTTAAGGGTAGCGGAGGAAACCGCTAGCAGGGGCCATCGCCCCGATCCAGCCTCCACACGCCCCATACAGGGTGTTGTGACGACCACACAGTCATTAGCGTCTTGATTCCCGTCTGATGCAGACGTGCTTTGACGAAATCTTGGACTGATGATATTTGAATTGAAACGGAAACAGACCGATAAAGCGTTGTTATCTTTTCAAAAGCAATGGAAGTACTTTCCTTTTGAAAAAGAAACAAAAGTTTAAAAGAAAACATCAACTACTTAAGTAATTACATACTTGAATTCATTTTTATTAATTACTAATTTATCCGTTATATCCGAACATATCTTACATCGTTAATGGCTTTTCGTACTTACAATAAAAGTATTTTTTTTATTTATTTAAAAGAAATTGGTTTGTTAAGTAGTTCCATGTTATTTTATCCTACTAATAGCTCAGTCAAGGAACTAAAATACCTAAATTTTGGATTACCTTTGTCGTCTTGCGTAAAAAGGGTGTACCTCAAAATGTCGTTGTAAAATCGGTTAAAATCGATATTTCTAAAAAATTCATCTCTCATGAACTTAAACGGGTTTATGAATTTTCTAAGCTGCTCCGACTATTTTTAGTAGTTTAGAAAAAAAATGGCGCATTTTGAAATTAAGGCTAAAAAACTAAAATGATCGTTAATAATTTTAAAAGTTTAAAACCGATCTAACTCAAATTTATAGCACTTTTTAGTACAATCACAAGCTACAATTTCAAAAGTGTCAGACTTCTACGTAAGTTTCTTTCAAAGTTATGAAATGTTAAAAAAACGCTCTTTTTTTAACTTTGACCTTCTTTTGCTGTTAAACAAAAGCATTTAGTGACCTTGAACAGGTCTCATTCTGTAGGTAATTTAATGGAGAACAAAAAGGCTTTGGGCACATATGACGAAAAATATACTAGAAACTAGATATCACACGAAATGTAAAAAAGTCTTTATTTTTTCATTAAATTGTTAAAAAAAAATGACGCCCCACTTGTCCAGACTGCGGGTATCGAAATTCTTAATCAGCGCATTTTATTTACTATTTATCCAAAAATAAAAATGCGTGGTAATCGAAATGTCCATTTTTGATCATAAAACAGCTAGGTTGACTGGGCTATAATATTATAAAAGTGAGTTTGTGAGGATGTATGGATGGTTGTTGCACTTTCACGCTAAAACTAACCGATTGCGATGGAACTTCGTATGCTGGACACCTAGATTATTCGATATTCCCACGACATCGGGACTTACACGTGTGAAACCGCAGGGCGCAGCTAGTTTCAAATAATTTTAACATTGTTAGCAGGTTTCCAATCCAATACCGAGGCCTTTTACTAATGAGGCTCGACGGCGTTAGTACCAGTTCAGCCTCAATTAGCAGCAACTGTTCCTCCTCATCGAGTGAGTGGAGTTCCTCAGACGGGGGGCGTAATCTCAGCAAGAAAAAGAAAGGAGCAAAAGTGCAAAAAGCGTCCGTATCGTTCTGATCGTAAAAGATTTAAACTATGGAAGGTAATACGAAGCATTCGAGAACAATTAATAAGAAAAGAAGAACAAACTGTGAATAAGCATGTCGGTGATTCGGATAAACACAGCTTCATCTGTGCTGATTGATGAAAAGAGTTCCCTGAATGATTTAAAATTAATTAATGATTCCCACATCTAGACAATACTGGTACTACACGACACGACAATACTAATAACAAAATGCAATTGGATATTTAGACACCCTTGGATTTATTGCAGCCTATTTGAAGACGTCGAGCTGAAATTTTACAATTGCGAAGAGATTGTTTAACAAAACAAGTGAAGGATCCAGTAGTTAAAACGAGTTTAAAAGCATAATATAGCCCTCGCAGGTTGAGCATTATTAACCAAGCACTTCCTTGTAGGAGGTTGTTTTCCAGAAAATAACTTATGCAAGGTGGCTTTCATAGGCAATATAGTGGTCCGGTAGTTCACACTGGCCTTTGCATATATATATGTAGTCAATATTCGGACGCCCTGAACAGTCATAATTCCTTTCGAGGTCGATGATCTTGTCGAGCAAATCCTAGAGATCAAGGACAAACGGACACTAGTCGAAATAATATAATAGTTTAAAAAACAAAAAAAACACGCTTTTATAGAAAATCCAACTAAAAAATAAAAAAATTTTAATCGAATTATTGTATTGTCATTGCTCTTTGACATGTGTGCAAAATTTGAATGAAATCTGGCCGTTTAAAGTGGGTCAAAATCGCACCCTAAGGAGTACAAACAAACATACAAGTGAAGCTAATATAAAGCGTGTAAAAAAACTCAAGACATAACCAAAGAAATAACTAAAATAGCCTCACGAAAGCCTAAATTACCCACGGGTGCCGTTTATTCACGAGTAGAGGAAGTTATACATTACCGTAATTGAGACGTACAGCGCCATCTTTTAGCGAATAACGGAACTAATAATCTATCAATAAAAAAATTGCTCTAATGCAAATTTGGTTTTATTTTAGCAAATAAGACTGATTTGTAAAATAGTCAAGATCTTTATTTATTTTCTTCTTAGTAACTGGCGAAATCAGTACTACATATTGTACCAATGACCCAAAGATCTGATATCTTACCAAAATATAAATAATAGAAGTCCATTAGGCTTCTTCACCACCACCACCCCCACCACCAGACCATAACAAACACGTCTTAAATAAATAAGCTTCAAGTAATGGTCTAACTCAAATTAATATTGGCATTTTACTTAAAATAAAATGCTTATTAATTAACTTATCTTATTCGAAGCTTATGAATAATCCCTATGCGGTATATTTTCAACTCACTGATGAACAAAAATAGCGACCTCCCTACAACGGCAGTCGCCACTGCCAGGTGGTGATGAGGATAAGAAAGAGACAACCGTGTTAGGTGGTAGAAAGAGACAACAATATGCGATGGAAATAGTAGTGCCTATCACTACATATTATGAAACAAGGTCCCCCGCCGCGTCATAACTACTGAACGGATATTCATACAGTTTTCATCAACAGACAGCGTGATTCATGAGGAAGGTTTAGGTGTATAATTCAGTAAGGTTTTGTGTAAAATATACGGCGATGATTGTTGAAGATGTCTGAAACAATCAATATATGTTTTGCTACATGTGCGAAGAAATGACGGGTTGCTAGTCTCAAATAAATAAGCTATGAATAAGGCAATTAAATTAATAAGCTTTTTATTTTGAGGTAAAATACCAATAACAAATATTTTAAATACATAAAATATTTATATCTTAAAAACAGTGCCCATCTTTTGAAAAAATTTTACACATTGAACTATTTTTCCCTTTAAAAAAAGACCCACTCTTTTTTTAATTAGCACTGAGAGCACCTTACCTCGAAAGCTCCAGTGCTCACAATACAAAAATGGCGACGTTTATGACGTCATATATTTCCCTTTGACACTGCGGCAGTATTCTGTAAGTCTATAACGGAACGAATTTCTCTCTGGTACGATCACTGAACAGTGCTTTCAGTGTATAACGGAACATACCCATAATCTGTTTGTTGGAGACAGACACACGTTTTTTATCATAATAACTAATAAGTTTGAATATACTAGTAATTTATTAAAATAATATTGTCACTTACTTTCACTGATAAATCTAATGATTTCTTCATGCTGTGGTGTAATTACCTGGTGCTGTATTCTTTGGTGTACTGTCTTTTTACCGTTGGAATGGAATATAGGCCTGGGCATGCTGAAATATTAAACAAAATAACTTCCTTAAAATCTTATTAGTAATTTTAAAGCAAAATATTCAATACATGTGAGGTTATCTAGGTTCTTTTTATTTAATTATTTTCTATTAAAGCTCTGTCAAAACTTTTACAATTTTAAGAAAAACAAATTAGCGGTCGGAGAGGTTATGTAAAAACAGTGATGAAATCCATCAGCTAACTGTGTAACGTAAACTATGGTGAGATGACACATACTTAACAATTTCCCCTTTATCAGATTCTGAAGATTTTCTATTGTGATCTTTGCGGCAGTCCAATCTTTCTAAATTCTGTGGGAGGCCTGCAAATGATAAAAGTTTGCGAAATTTCATCTCACATGATTACTGACAAGTTGTAACTTCTTGAACGATATTGCGATGATATATACCTCTACGAGTTTTAGCTACAATTTTGCTAGGTCCTTTGGAAACAGTATACATCTTAAAATTTCACACAGAAATGAAAAAAATAAACGCAAAAACTGCACAAGAATAAAATTACGAGACTATCTAGCACAGATTACTATATATTAACGAGTTGCCATCTACCATTCAACTATCAACCTGATTAGTGATTACCAGTGTTGCCACGACCTGACCGCCTTGTCAAAACTTTACCTGCCAAAGAGGTAAAGGCATTTTTTCCCTTCTTTAGAGTATTATATTGTTATAACTTAGCAGGATTTATTTAAAATGTTGTCATTAATTAAGTTTTAATGCTTGGTATTAAGTTTTATTTTTCTCTACGTATAATGAATGCTGTGTGGGGAATGGGAATATTTGTCAATCATCAAAATATAGATATAGGTTCAATTCAGATAAATTCCTCAAGGGCCCCTATATACAAATATATTTAAATGTATATTTATTTATTAAGGACCATAAACAACATACAGTGGTAGCCTTAGGGGGTAGCAACTGGCAAGCAGGGCAACCGCCCGGGGCCTCGCCCTTGCAGGGGCCTGGCGCCGTCGCATAACAACAAAAGTAGAAAAATCTCTCTAGCTGAAGTCAGAGGTGGGCTTTTTTGAAAGCACACGTAACAGCTTTAATCCTGAAACCGCTATCTGAAACTAGGTGTTAATGCAGGGTTGAGTCGATGAAAAGAGAAGGAAATTTACATAAATTATGTCAATTTGCCATATACAATTTTAAAACTGAATCTGAGGTATAGTACCTCCGATTCGACCAGCCAATCCATTTTGTCCTATCTCTCTTTGAATTAAGTGCAATGAAAATTAATCCCAGAGCATCTTTTGAATTAGGTACCTTAGATCCCGAGAAATTACTAAACGTGGCAACACTGCTCACATATGACAAACATAGATCAGTGGAGTGGAATATCGTGAATGGAATATTATTTGTGTTCCGATGTGCACTGCGAGCACTGTAAGGTGTGACGTCAATTTAGTATACTGCGAAGCCCTTCCTTTATAGTTAATTAGACTGGTTACTGTTTAAAACGGAACGCAGTCCAGTATACTGTCAGTTGTCAATTCAAGTCAATTGTCAAATCGCATAATAAAAGTGACAATGAGACAGCACTGAGAACCTTACCTCGAAAACTCCAGTGCTCACAGTACAAGAATGGAAACGTTTATGACGTCATATATTTACTAAGATACTGCGGCAGTATACTGTCAGTCCATAACGGAATGAATTTCCCCCCAGTACGAGCACTGAATAGTGCTCGTAGTGTATATCGGAACACACCAATTGATAGACTGTGCTTGACAGATGACACTAATGATAATATACATTTAAAACTATTTAGAATTAGTAAGTTTATTGAGCTTTGGGATTAAAATATCAAAATAAACCTTGATATCTTGAAAACAAACTGTTTCATAAAGACGATTTACAATATTATCTTCATCAATAATTAGATAAATATATATGGAGATACTAGATTCCATCTACCAATTATAGCAATGCTCACTAGATGGCTCTCGAAAAAATTATAGTTATGAGTTACACAAGTAAAATCAGCGTGAATGCACTCGCATTCTTAGGTGATAAGTGTACAGAAAAACTTTTTTTCTGTTAAATAACTCCCTCTGCTTGTAACCCAGACCATTGGATAATAGTTACTTCATAATATACATCACTCTCATAAAAAAGCCAAAGTACCTACCTTTAAATAATAATACCTGGCGTCAGCTGCAACCAAAAATATTTCTTCTGTACACATCGAAAGTTGAGAACGCTTTGCCTACCGCGCGACGATTTCATAAAATGACAGGCGGTGCCCCGCGATTTCACAGGCGTATAATTGAAAAGAAATCAATGATTAATGATTGACAATGATACAGGTACTTTAGTATAGAAAATATTTTTGGTAACATTTTCTTCTGGTATTAGATAACATACAATAATAATAATAATGTGGAATGTGGATTCAGCAATCATTGTGCCGATAGTCATTTCGGCCCATGGGTTAATTGCTAAGAGCCTCGACCAACACCTTCAGAGGCTCACGTTAGGCAGCTGGATTAAGAGCCTAATGCAGAAGGCAGTCCTCCTCGATACGGCACGCATAGTGAGGAGGTTTCTGTCTCTGGAACTCTAACCACCGGTAACTTGGTCACTATTTTTTTATTTTTATATATATTTTGTTTTTTTTTTATTGTAAGTATATTTAAAAATGTAATTTATATGTTTAAGAAATAAATGAAGAGAATAATAATAATATAATAATAATAATACGGTTCGGTGATCTCTTCGGAAAAACCGAAGGTTTTGTCTTTGCAATTATGGACGAAATTGTTATGACAAATAACTATCGGAAATATATCCTGAAAGATGGTACGGTTGACATCTGTCGGGCATGCCACCGTCCCGGTGAATCTATCAGGCATATTATTTCTGGTTGTTCTTGTCTTGCCAATGGTGAATATTTGCACAGACACAACCTAGTGGCCAGGATTGTACATCAACGTCTAGCCCTTAAATACAACCTTGTGAATTCAGAGGTGCCATATTACAGGTATGTGCCCGACCCAGTTCTCGAAAATGGTCGAGCCACATTGTATTGGGATCGATCTATCATCACTGGCAGAACTATTGTTGCAAATAAACCTGATCTAGTGGTGATAGACCGATTAGAGCGCCGTGCAATGATCATCGATATCGCTGTTTCTCATGACGAGAATCTCGTGAAAGTCGAAAAAGATAAACAAATCAAATATTTATATTTGTCATATCGGCTCATGGATTAATAGCCAAGAGCCTCGATCAACACCTTAAGAGGCTCGCGTTATACGGTTGGATCAAGGGACTGATGCAGAAGGCAGTTCTTCTCGACACGGCCCGTATAGTGAGGAGGTTCCTGTCTTTGGAGCCCTAACCACCGGTATCTTGGTCCCTGTACCCGATGTCGGTAGTGTACTATTTTTTATATTTTTAAATATATATTTTTTTATGTACATATTTAAAAATGTAATTTATATGGTAGAAGATGAATAAAGAGAATAATAATAATATATCTCTTTATTGTACACCAAAATAATTTGAAGCAGTAGGAGCACAGCAAGGTTGGGTGGCTAATACAATTGGCGGCCTTATCGCAGTGAGGCAATCTCTTACAGGCAACCATGGGATGGAGCGAACATAGGAAATCGATTTAAGGCAGTAAGGTGTACGCTCAATAGGTATATTATAAAGTTAGTTCCGTTACATAAAGCTCTTCCTTATTTACAAATCCCGGGATTTCAGGATGGTCTGTTTATAATCCCGTGATTATCCCGTGATCATAAAAAGTCAGATTTATACATACCTATAATATATATTCCTAATTTTCATGTTTTATGGACTTTGTTTTTTTGTGACAAATCCGTACATTTCATAAAAATTATCTATATTAAATACCTATAGTTTCGTTTGTCAGCGCTCTCTCTTACAACATATAACCTTTATTGGTCAATTTTCAAGTTCAATCGTCAGTTTCAAAATGAGATTTCTGTAGGTATTATAAATCACGAATTTCCCTACAATTGTCAGTCAGGATCTAATAACAACCCTAATACGTGTCACGCATTTGTAACCCTTTGTATGTAAAAAATAATTTTTGTTGCAAAGATAAGTAAATAAAATCAGTCGTCAAGTACAATGTTACACTTCTATTAAGATCAACTTAAATCTCCCATTAAATGTTCAACCATTAAATAATTTCTATCTAAAAAGGTATATAATATAGATTAAAATTGTTGTTAAATATAAATAAAATGTAACTCTTATCTGCACCACGCAAGCCTTCTTGCTGGTATGTTGGAGTTGGAGGAATTTTTTTTACTAATCCCGTAAATCCCGGGATTAACCAAATTAATGCATCTACTACTACTTTGAGTTATTGGGTTTTGAGTTTGTCTGGTCCTAACCGTATAAGTCCCGGTGCTGTAAGAATATCGGGATAAAACGTAGCCTATATATTAATCCAGGTCTCCAGCTCTCATACTAACTTTTATCGCAATCGGTTCAGTAGTTTTTGCGTGAAAGAGCAACAAATATCCATACATCCATAAATCCTCAAAAACTTTCACGGTTATAATATTAGTAGGATGAAAAAAAAAGAACAGAATGTTTTTCATTTTATATAAAACGTTTCATTATTTGTATAAAGAATAATTTATTATAAGGACTATAAAAAAGTAAAATAAATTTGAAGTGTAATTTTTTTTCTTTCAGTTTCCAGAAAAAAGGTAACAGTTATACGTTTACAACCAAAGTATCTTACTTAGCTATAATGTTCTGTTACAGATACGTTCACAGGCAGGAACATAGCATGTTACTATTGGTTTCCGGGAGCGTCAATTTAACAACGTCGCATTGGTCGACATACTAGTTGACCATCGACAAGATAGCGTGTAATATATCCCCAGGAAGCTTGCATATATTGGTTACATAAGCTTCTTTTCCTCATCGGAAAGGAAGAAATTATTGACGTCGTTTGAGCTTTTTATACTAAGCAGTTCACCTTCCTCCATTTTTTGTTCAAGTAACAAACAAGTTGGCACGCTAACGTCGCATTGAAATTGAAAATACCTAATTATCGTATGAGCCTTACTCGTACCGGATAATGGACTTGGCACGGTGATCCATTCGCAACAGGAAATCGGATCTAACAGGCGTTTATCCACAGTTCCGACTGTAAGTACCGTACCATTGGACCGTACCAACACGAAATAAGAAAGCAATTTATGACCATGTTACATCAGTAGCGTGTCTGTTAGCAGTTTAACATTTCGATTAGAAGTTAATTGCGTTTATAATTTTATTGATTTGATTATTAACCCATTTATCTAATGACCTGTTATTAGTTAGAATAGTAATCAGAAATAGTTAAAAGTGATTTTACCGCGCTTCTTGTGGAGCTGTTTCAGGCAGAATGAGTAATTTTTATTTGTAAATTTTTCCTATATACCTGCTAGTTTTTGTTACATAAAATATATAATCATATTGTGTACAATGAATTAAAATTTAACTATAGCGCAATAGTTGAGTATTGTATAGAACGGTGTTTTACAACGGTGTCCCTAATTTACGTCGGTCAACAGGTAATTTTTGAATAACAATGGCTCAACTGACATTTAACAGTCATAAAGCGTATCTGAGCTTCAACTTGATACTGTAATGCTCGAAGAAGACGGGGTTACAGAGATATTGTACATATTAATAGTATTATTTTATTATCAGGTGACCCGTTTGCATTTCCTCTACAACCATATCTGCTTACCGATGAAGAAGAATGGACAATATACAAAACATTGCTGTTCCGCGAGACATACCAGGTAGAGCTAAAGTCTTAGATTATATATAGGTCCAGATGCCTAATCCGTGCCTCAAAACTGAAGCCAAAAAATATAAGCGTCTAATATAAATATAAGCGTCTCACTCGTCACACGCGAGCGAACGTTCGCCGCTGAAGTACGTCTCGAGTCGCTACTTATAATATTTAAAAATGCCTGCTTGTGCTGTCACATTCTGTAAAAATTATACAAAAAAAAATCTTAAGTGTCCGAACATCATATTTCATAAGTACGTATTCTATTTCCTAATGTATTTATAAACAATATATCAAAATTTCAAATTAATAAAATTACGACGCCATTACTTGAGATGTTGCCAGGACGTGAATTTCATTTACCCATAACGCATTCTAGCAGTATATATATTTTTCTTTGCCAAACTTGTTATTTATAGAAAGACGAGAAATATGCTTAACGTTAATGTTCGCGAAACTGGAATCCTTCAAATATTCTTAATTTCTAAACTCTAGCACCCGGAGTTCAATGTGTCCGTCAAACGATACTTTAGCTGTGGGATTGTACTCGTATTATAACTTATTATTACTACTCCTAACGAACACAGATATAGAGCACTTAGGACTTGTAAAATTTTGCTAGTTTCTTGATACTTTATAAATATATATTTACTTTATTTTATCAAAATACCTTTTGCTACTCTGTTCCTGTGAATAAAGTTGCATTTGATTTTATTACTCAAAAGTGCTTTTATGTTCACATCAAAAAAAAATATGTTTAATAAAAAAGTCCCTGAATTTTGGGGTAACCTCTATGCACTGGTAGTAAAACCGTCAATGCACACAAGCATAAACATTGTACGTAGACACTCGCGTTGGGCGGGGTTCACTCACACAGCACCAAAAAGTGGCTTCAAAGTAAACGGTGACTTTTGTACTAGTCACGGTATCTGGACCTAATAAATCTAAGGCTAAAGTATTCACGAATAGAGATGAAGACGACTGGGCAGTAGCGATGGTGAACTGCTTCCTCGAACTAAGAGACGTAGAACTAATTTTAAGGAACCCCGCTAGTGTAACACCGAGTTTATCTATGAGCTTATAGTTTCCTTGAAGGCTATGTGAATTCTAAGAATTCTGAAAGTTGAATAATGAAAGCCTCCTCCCTCTGGGAAGAGTAAAGGAATCGACCGCTGTGGAGAAGAAAAACGTAGACGTGCATGATTTTCTTCCAATCTAATGTTGCAAATGCTTCTTGCTTTAATTTGCTAACTAATATTCTAAATTTCTAACAAAAAATAGTATCTAACAATAAAATTTTTGGTGCCAAATTTGCACCATGATGGAGTAGATGACCGTCTTCAAAAACTTTCCCAACAAATGTGTTTTCATAAAAATCGTAAATTTTTATGAAAACACATTTGTTGGGAAAGTTAGAACTGCACAAAGTGTATGACAACTTAGGCATTAAAGATAAATAGATAATATGTATTTTGAAAATTTTAATACTGCTTAAGCCTGACCCCATTTGAGGACGGCTTTCTTTTTCAATGAAGGAAAATATTCTTTTTAGTGTCTTTGTTTTTTTTATAATAAATATTAGTTTCTACCAATTAATAAAGAGATTTTGTTATTTCCGAGAGCGAAAAACAAGAGGAATGTCCCATAACAGTGTCACCAGTTCAGTAGTAGTCTGTAACATCGAGGGTTACCTTCCTAACTCTAAATATCTACAATCCACTTTTTAATCTTTACCTTTTACTCACACAATATATTTTGCCTTTCATGTCCGGTGATCGTAATTTAGATTTTATAAGTTTGTCAATATTTCCAGCTCCTTAACACCGTTTCAATAGAAAGACAGCCAACTATGATAATGCTGTGTGTACTTAACTTATCTATAAATAATAATTTTGATTTCAATAATTACTTCATAGAAATACACTGCATGCATCATTTAACAACAGTATTAAACAAATATGTTTATCTGCCTGTTGTAAGCGATTACAGAAACTGCTAGATGAATAACTAGAGTGTTTTATTTATTTTTCTGCAACAAAATCATAACAATTAACACTCGTTGGAAGAACCTTCGGGTCTTAATGGAAAATGCAGGGGAATTATCGAGGTCAATACATAATTAGAGCCTTTGTTAGAGGAAATTACTTTTAAACCTTAATCCGAAGCAATGCATGATCATTTATTTTGATTATTTTATTTTGGTGGAAACTGGAATATGCTTACAGTAACTAATTGTTTATTTTTTTATTTGGCCTTTGAACGAAGTAGCAGTGTTTTTAAATAATTCAATGTTATGATTATCTCTATTTGTTTATAATAGCACATAACAACACATGATTGCACACTCGATAACAATTTGGATGACTATCGAGTTGATAATTCATCTCAGATTAAACTTTCATTGCTTGCGTATTTATTATGACCGAGATAGCATAAATAAATAAAATTGACATTGTAATAAACTTGGCTGTTGTAAGAATCGTGATTTTATACGATTCTAACAGCTAATTCTATTTCACTTTCTGATGATAGTGTTCCTCTTAATGCATATATGACTAACAACAATAATAAATATACTTAATGGTATACTTAATACCTGATCTTTCACGTATCACGAATACAAATTTAATGTCTCTCAATTATACTATCTTTCGCTAAAATTATGGCATACATATATTAGGTACATCAATTATTTAGTAGACATAATCTTTATCTCTTCGTTTATTACGCACTATCGTACGGTACGACTGATTTCATGATGACCGGATGAACGGTAGATACGACTCGTACCGTTCATCCGGTCATCATGAAATGTTGCATACACGTTGCCAGGGATATTCATACATATGTATAGCAAAGGACATAGGGTAAGGTACCTTTCATTCAGAAAAAAAAAAGTTCCCGTGCGATGGAAAAATAACTTTTACGCACCGCGGGCAAAAGCTGGTCATATATGTATTTTTATATAAATATATATATATATATATATATTTGAAATGAATATTAAGAGCGCCTAATTTCCTTCCGTAACTAAAAGACCTGTTAGACTATATATTTGTGGGATTTAATTCTGCATGTTGACTATCGCATGCTTCAATGTTGTCATATTCACCATCAATGCGACACACACTTCTCTATGCAGAGGATGTCTCAACGCGGAGGAAACAGCCGCCCACGTTATCCTGTAGTGAGAGGGAGTGGCCACACAACGGGCAAGTATAGTAAGGTTGCCTCTAGAAGCCTTTGCACGCCCCAGGGGACTTCTGTGCTTCTGGAAGGTGCTAGGCTGGCTTGAGTAGCCAGTCTATTTGATCGAATAATGGTCCACCTGTGAGCCGTTTCAGATAAGGACTGATCCAGGTCGATTAACTGGGGTTTCAGATAAAAACTGATACGGGTCGGGTTTTTATCTGAAACAAAATTCGTTATATTTATGGTTGATATATGGTAGTACGTAGTGTTTCTTCTGATACCGATTTCAATATTTTATTAGCTAAAGTGTTCTTAATTATTATACATGCTGTATATGCTAGAGGGGTGTTATAAGTTTGACGTGTCTGTGTGTTAGCCTGTGGCATAAGAAAAACACACTAAGTCCTTTTTTTTTGTTTGAAAGGTGACGCGGTCGAGAGTGTTTTTGGATATAATTCAAGAAAATCTGTTTGGCCGTTCATCAGCTCTTTTCTAATAGTTGAAGGGATTTTCTATGCGGGGGTTTTTTAAATTTTAAATTTATGATTATTCGAGAAATATTTCGTTGCACTTCATTCTGGTTTATAGGAAGTATGCAGACGGCAGTTGAAAACAGCCGGAGTGTTTTTCACACAACTTAGGTAGTAAATACCGTCTTATAGTCAATCTATTTATTAAATAAATATAGATATCTAGTATTGACATGGTCTCTATAAAATGTTGTTGGTCAACAATTATATTTCAAAACTTTTGGCGATAGAGGAACTACAGCGTTGCGACTGGCGAGCCTTGAGCTTTTCTTATGATATGTTATGTTTTTGATGAGATCTCATTTTTTTTACAGGAAGGTATGTATACTGAAGGAAACATCGTTAGTCACGGACCCTGTACCTCCCCCTATCCACATACCTATCTATCTCTTCAGGTAACCTATCTATCTCAGTGTAAGTGAAATACGTATATATTCAATTACTTACACCAAACCAACTATAACTACTATTTTGACAATGCTTCAATAAGAAGAATATCGATATTGATAAACAAAAATATTCTTCTTCTCTCAATAATGGATTTCTAAACTCAGAAGTAAGTTTCACTAAAACAACTATGACAAAAAAATCTTCTGTGTGGATCGCTATCTTAGTATGTTAACATATGTTCGCATGTCTAGACTTTCACTGCTACGGAAGGCAGCTTTCACTTTGAGGCTAGTCGTTTTGTGTTGTCTGAGCGAACATTGTTGAAAACTGTTTAAAATTCACCTTCTACATGTTTGTTTGATGTCATTATTTACACGTTTGGCTAGTAGTTGTTTTAATAACCTGGATACTGTGATGTAGTTATATTTAGATACGAATCCCATGTTCTGTAGCCATGGTTTTTATTCTATTATCGGTCTGTTTGTTTAACAGTGTTAGCTAATAAATTGAGACTGAGACTGATTTTTTTTTCGACACAATAAACCTTTTAAAAGCGTTCGAGTTCGAGATCCATTAGAAAATTTATTAGACCTTAAATTTTTTAACGATTCAGCATATAAATACAGTCAACTTGCCAAAACACTGCAATAGCAACCCTGCGCCGTGTCCATCCATTCAAGGCGATGATTTTTCATTTCTTTATTTGGGAAAACCAACAATTGTACAAAGAGTATTACATATAGTTAGGTTTACAAGTTACATAGGTTATTGTACAATCTACGACGTTTCCACAGATTACTTCATGAATATAATGCAAAGATGCAGTGAGGTTTATGTTCAAGTCTCCTATATTGAATTATAATAATGATAAAATTTAAACATCAATGCTGTTGTAAGCTATCAATAATCGCCTTTTTAAATTTTTCTTTTGTTAAAACAAAAATATCTACATTCAGGAAATGTTGGTTTTACAACTGGACTATTCTACGCAGAGGCGCCCGCTCACCCGCGTTTGTACGACATGTTGCGTGGCAGACTCTCTTCTTATAATAGTTCTAGGCACTATATAGAATATATTATTAATTAGTTCTGGGCAGTCGAATTTATTGTGTACCAGTCCATGAAGCATCATGGCATAGAGTAAGAGACGTCTTGACTCCAAAGTTAGCAAATTAAATTTTCTCAATGACTCCTGATAACTCAAACGGCCTATATTACATCGGTACTGCACAGCTCTTAAATATTTGCGTTGTAGTTTTTCAACTTCATAATTATATTTAGAGTAGAAAGGGTTCCATATCATACACGCGTATTCCACTTGGGGCCTAACAATGGAGTTATACAGATAGAAGATTATACATTTGAAAAGCTTTTATCGGAGTTTTTTCATGATTCGAACCAAATTCGAACAAGTGTATTAGCATCAATACTACTACAATTGAACATGTTCATACATAAAATAACCCTTACAGATTTATTGATTAAACATATCGATTGGGTTTGAAATTAAACTTCATTAAAATAAAGAACATACTACAAAATGTCCGTTAAGGTATTTATCATCTCCTCGGTCAAGGAACGACTGCTAAACTTTGATGTCGCTTAAAGACTTGTAGCTTCACTCTACATTCTCTGTCGCCTGTATTATGGGGAGTGCTCCGAGGAATTGTTCGGACTTATATCGGCCTCAGCGTTTCGTTTTCGCTCAACACGACAAATCTTTCATCTCCATCACTTGGATAATTAGCAATCCACCACTGTGCGGTTCTCTAAAAACTTTTTGCCTTGCACAACATATCTGTGGAATAAATTGTCGCTTACGGCATTTCTGGAACGATACGGCCTTCAAACCTTCAAGAAAAGAACGTACTCCCACCTTAAAAACCGGCCACAAACTTGTGGCTCTTGAGTTGCAGGACACCTGCATAGGCGGCGGTAGTCACTTACTATCAGGTGACCCGTCTGCTCGTTTGCCCCTTAAACCACAAAAAAAGACTTCCCCAAAAAGCTGTATTATTCTTGTTCATCCAACAGCTTCCTGCCACTTTGCCTAAGCCGTCGGTCTATCTGGTGGAGGAGGAAGGGGGGGGGGGGGGGGCGGAGAAATGGACCTCTATGCAGTGCGGTTCGGTCTTCCCCATCGGTTTCTGAAAAGAGCTATGTCGGTTACTTTGGTTATCTTATTTCTTGGTATCGATCATTTCTGACAGGACAACACCTAGGTACTGTTCTTTTTATAGCTCGCTTTGAGACTATGAGCAGTTTAACAAGCCTTATTACTACTGGCAATTATGTCGCCAAGTCATAGGTTATCACTGACATCAATGACAACAACAACAAGTGAGAGAGAGAGTTTAGCCTAAACATTGTTGGACTGCAGAAGTCACACAAGTAATAATAAACTCGTTTTGTTGTTAATGTGTTTACAAATCATTTTGCACAGTTCTTATCGGTAACCTCGTTCTGCTCTAGATACACAAATCTATTTAACTGTAACGTGCTGTGCGTATCTAGCCGACATTAATTACATAGGACCATTCTAACTGTAGAGATGTCAATGTTGCCAGACTTAACTGCGTCAGAATAGCTGCGTATCAAATGTAATGAGTAAAGTGTGGATGGAAAATGTTTAACTGACAATTGTATAGTTTATAAGGCAACAGTTTTACCATCATGTTTACTGTATAATTGTCTGCAATAGTAGTATCAATAGTCGGAGATAAGAAATAAATAAATAAGTCGTTGATTTCTTCTCATGAGTCTCAACCATTTCTGAACGAGCGGTTGTAGGTAGATCGACACAGGACAGACAGATATGTTATCTATTTTTATTTTTATTTTACATTTGACAAAGAAACCTATTGTTGCCGTGACTCTGTGTGTGTTGATCTATAAATTTTAATTAGAATTATTTTTTAAATTGACGATTTCAAATAATTGATGATCAATTTTATCAAACAAAGATATTGAATTCGTACATAACAATACGTTCTTTATAAACTTGTATGAAATAATGAGTTTTAACGTCGTACCTAGCTATAGCTAAATCATTTACTTATAAAATATAAAAGTTTTAAAAATTAAAAAATAATAAGAAACTTGAAAACAGTAACGAATATTGTTTTTCAGTCTTAAGTCATACTAATTTCATGAGGGCTTTTACTCAATTTATTTTAACCCTACTGTATAAATCTGAATAAATCCGTATATTACAGCAACACTCGCAAGTGAGCTATGATACCTTATGCGGGTTACTGAAGCACTTAACTTAAATCATAAACCTCTTTCTACTTAAGTTATTGAAGAAGTTTACGAGCGTGAACCAGTAACATACATTTACGTTAAATAGTAAGTTAGGTGCTATCGTGCTTGTAGGATCACCATAGGGGTGATTTAGCAACAATGTTAGAGAAGTTTCCGTGTGTCAGAAAGAGATGTAGTCAAGCCAATAAAGTCGTTCCGTATGCTCTCAGTATGTTTTCAAAATTAAAATTTCAATAAATTGTGTTTTTAACTTTTTTCTTTGCGTAGAATCACAGAATAAAACTTGGGGTACTTCTACATCCCAATGGCATTGATGCTCCTATGGAAGTCAGGTTTGATTTCATTTTATACTTCACAGATCACCGCAGAACCTAGAAAAAAAATCTTTTGAATGCGATGCACCTGCTAATTAGGAATAGACCTGGAGAAAGGAAGCAGCAGTTGGATTAATTAAGAATAACAACAATATTGCGGAAAAAACGTGAGTTTGGGATACTAAGCAGTGAATAGTGTATTTTACTTATCTTAATAGATCCTATAATGTGTATAAAATGCTTGCACAAATTTGGAAAAGAGAATTTTCATTAAATATAGGTATGCATATTAAAACTATTCAAATTAGTAAATTCACTGGCAACTTACAAAGACACAGATAAATTCTTTAAATTTAGAACATTCTTCGGTTTTCGAAAACGGAGACGTTCGAAAAATTAATAATTGATAAGTAGGTACCTAGCTATAATTTATGTACATATTTAGTTTACGGATTGTTATTTTTTTTGACATACTTTAATGGTAAAACAGGATGGATAAGTTTCGATTACACAAATAAACATACCGATCACACATTTTAGCTATAAAATAAGTCGGCTCTAACGATGCTGAGCTATTAGTCACATATTTGTACTTAATTCTTAAGGACATGTATATGTAAGCAATATGAAATTGTTTTAACTGCCTTCGGAGATTTTTTTGTAAGAAAAAATACTTAAACTAAAAAAAAAACATGTTTTCCTGCAATAGATGGTAAAAGATAATTAAGTTTCATGAATGAATCCGTTTCGTCCGTTTTAAGCATCAGACACATTATCAAATGATCGTTTGCAAAAAATATGCAAGCAATAAGCAAACCATATCTTGTATAATTTACTTGTTTATACCTTAAACTCCTTTATTATTGTAAATCAAATAATATTATCTGTTGCATCTTTTGGACATGTAGCTATTTCCAGTTACATCTAAATACGCGGTAGATTGATTAAAAAGAACAACTACAACACATCTTGGTCTATGTATTCATTGTCTAACACTGTACCGAGATGTAATCTGAGAAATCATTAAAACCTGTGTCAGAACCGTGACCGCTCGGTATGAAGTCACGGTGTGCCGAGCGACGTCAGCGCTCAACAACAATAGGGCCCTTGTCAGGCGCCTATCACATATCCGTGATGCTAATTACCGTTTTCTTTGGCACAAATATTTACCTACATTTCTAATTAGAAGAATGCTGGAAGTCCTTAATATTCTTTAACTACCTAACCTAACTCATCCTGATTCAGCTGGTGACTCAAGGTAGCTGGGTAAATGCAAATGGACGCATTTACAGTAAATATTATATTTTTGTGAGGGTAAAGGGTTTTTCAATAGGAGCGGAATAATTTATTATCAAACTCCGTTTGCCTAACGTTCCGTGGGTTTCATCCAATTTATGGCATTCATGGCCGTCCTGCAGAGACCACAATCCGTCGTTTAATGAATAAATTAAATTGAGACAACCGGGTCAGTGATCGATGAAGCAGTGCCTGTACGTCAAAGAAACGGAAGATCGTTGGAGAATATTGCTACTGTTCGGGACAGTGTGCGAGAAACACCCGGGTAGTCCACTGTTAATAAACAAAATTGCCGGATTTGGAGCGACGAAAATCCACGGGATATTCATCAGTTTGGTGTGAATTTTGGTCCGGCGTTATCAACGACCCTTATTTCTTCGAAGATGCGCAAGGCGCTCTCTGTCAATGGCGACCGATATTTAACGATGAAAACAATTTTTTTCGTGGCCTAGGATAGATGCCATCGGTGGTATGGATCTCACAAACGTGTGGTTCCAACAGGACGGCGCCACTTGCCATACTGCACGGGAAACATTGAAATTATTGAATGAGAAGTTCTTAGGGCTTTCTAAGGCGTTCTAGGGCTTTTACATCTCGCGTGGTGGCGTCATCAACTGGCCACCGAGATCGTGTGACTTAACGCCGATTTTTTGCTGGAATTAGGGCAACATGGTCCACCAGGATACACCTCCTTAAGCGGAGTTGCGGCGGCCATATGGCTGAAATTAATTGCCACCCTGAAATAAAAAAAAATAAAAAAATATATATATTTTGCTGCAATTATGGCAACATGGTCCACCAGGATACACCACCTTAAGCGGAGTCGCGGCGGCCATTTGGCTGAAATTATATTCCATACATATTGACAGGGAATGTCCTTAAAAATAATTTGGTAAAATCACTTACACATGTTTTTTTATCTCAAAGTTCAAGCGCTCTTAATGACGATAAACCTACCTAAGAGCTATATTTAAAGACAAAGATGTATTGCAGATTTGTTTATAATATCATATTGTTTGCCATCTTCTGTCATGAATCAGTCATAGGTTGTTATCACCTTTATCATTTGCACAACGACGCTGCCAATTTTTATTTTGTTTTAAAATTCATTACTTCCGATTTCAGTATGACTTTGTCTAATATTAGGTAGTATCTATTACGAACATAATAATATGTAGTTCATCTCTACTTAAAAGCCAATGAGATTCACTATAATGTCGTCTGGCCCAGTGTGAACATTGTGAACATATTAACGTATCTGGAGACTTATGTATAGTAACTGTATGTGACGGATTGCGCTCTGGTATGTTTCATAAATGTAATTAACTGAAGGATAGGGTTCTCACTTAGGGGTTGCATACCGGGATTCCGGATTTTGAAACTATCGTGATACCGGACCAAATCAAGCACTTAAAAATACCGGTATTCATTTCATAAAAACCGGGATTTACGGTATTTTTCGAATTAAGAAAAAATTGATTTCACTTAGATAGTTAGATCAATAAATATACATAATAAGTTGTAAATAAATTTGTAGATAATTTCTCAAGTTTAAATTAAATAAAAACTGTGGTAACTGTGGTAATTGACTGAACCTAGATTAAAAAATATTTTTATAGTATTACTAAAATACACATGTTTTCGTTGATGACTATTTTGATTGTGATAGAACTCAGAAGGCTTTAATATTAATATGAAACACACTTTACAAACTTTTATTTTCATTAAAAATGTTTCTATCTAGAAAATAATCTCATTGGTTTCCTCTTAAACTATATATATTTAACCACTAAACTGTCATAAAAAGTATAAGCTTAATTAGTGTAACTAACTTAAAGGAATGTAAACCTAAAGCTTGGTCAAATCCCGAAAATATTGAAAATACCGGAATACCGGGATTAATCTGATGTCAGTACCGAAAATACCGGTTTTGAAAAACTGATGCGGTGTTGCGATCCCTATGCGTTCTGACTCGTTATCGGCCGATTACGGTCCTATACTGACACATCCTAGAAAGTTTACACATGGAGCAACTCATAAGTCTGCTATAAGGACGTATGTGCTAGGGACAAAGAATGAAAAAAAAAACAAATCTAGTCGAATTGATAAACTTTTTCTCTTTTAGGCTTTGAGAAAAACAATTTTGTAAACTGGTTTTACCAGAAATCTAAAATAAACATCTCAATTGATAAAAATTATCAAAATTCAAAGGTCAGGGGTCTAGGAACTCCAAAGTGGCACAAGGTTAAGCCTATTTAGAATAATTGTAATGGCCGCGGTTACCTATCGGCATTCGGCACTAAATGCGTTCTAAAACTTGGTCACACACGGTATTCCCATTAAAAAAAAATTATAAGACGGAAGAGATGCAAATATAATATTTATGAAAATTGGGTGATTAATTAAAATTTTATAAAAATATAAAAGAAGGGTTATTACAATATTTTTATTTTATTTAATATTGATGTTTTTTACAACAAATACGAATTGAAATAACATGAAACTATTTTAAAACACCATCAGCGCTTAGTGACGTCATGAGTGTTATGGCAATTTATTTTAAGTTATGGTTACGAATGTAAACGTTATTTTGTTGACTCAATGAAGCTTTAACAAAGTTTATGAGTACTACTTGTTTGTTGGTACTAGTTTATGAGTACTGCGTGTCTTGTCGAAAGTAGCGAAGAATACTCGCTAATCTTTGTTTCCCACCCTTGGTGATTCAAATGAAGTATGGTGTTTGAACCTGTGATTTATACCCAACGTAGTAGTTTAGTCCCATAGTTACTCTGCCCTTTCGACAAAGAAGTCCCAACTATGTCGTCAGTAACTTTTGGCAGATCACTGGCTGCTTTTATGAACCTACCGTCCATTTTTAATAATTTTTATTTGAACTTGTAATTAATATTCCTAACAAAGTAATGTGTACTTTCACAACTATAGCTTCAAATAAGTTGACATAACACAAATGAGACGTCACTCGTGTCACTTGTGTGGCGCTGATTGGTGTATTAAATGGGCCGAATGTGGTTTGAACTGAATACGAATTTCGGCCGCACATTCGGTGAAAATAAAAAGTAAATAAGAAAAAAAAAATGCCTATGATTCTATTAATTGTAAACGCAACAAAGTTTTTTTCAGAAGCTCTAGGAATTTGGTTCGCCATAGGCCCTGGTGCTAGATAACCGGCGACTTTCAGAGTAATAAAAACATCTATTTCTCCATAGATTAAGTAACAATAGAGAAGAGTATATTCTGCTTCGAGTTTTTAATTTATATTATTGGATGGTAGGTAGGCTGATAAAGTGCCCGTTACGTGTCATCAACTATTGGTTCGTACAGCTGCAATATGTAACGCCTTTGTTCAAACGCTGTAACTGAATAATATCAGATAATAAAAAATATATATCAGTCAATCCTAGGCCTGCCATCACTTAAATTGCGAACGCCGGACGAAAACTTAAAAAAATCCGGACACATGGGTGAAACCGAGATTCTTTCCCGGACACCTTAAAGAAAACGCCGATTCCATTTAAATTTTTAGCTTGTTAACGATTCATCTAACAATTATAAATTGCTATGGTTATGATTTCATATCCTATCGAGTCTGTTTGTTTTGACCCTATAATAGAATGGATATAGCAATCTTTTCGTCTAGTATTTACCTAGGATTGTTTTTTTGTACTTTTTTTTTAGGAGAAAACATTAGTAACGTGGGTTATACATTATTAGTAATCTTTGTTAACCCTTCCAGCTAAGCTAAGTGCTTGGAGTGGGTTGAGGGTTCAAGCCGGTAGTGCACTGGGTGGGGTTCGAACCCGCAACCACTTGATTGAAAGTTCGACGCCTTAGCCATTACGCCATCGCTACGTATAGGAAGTATATATATGAATTTTGTTTGAAAATTAATGGTTTGTAGTTAGTTACGACTTTGTGGGTTTTATTGCTTGTTTAGTTACGCACGATAAACAAAGACGAATTCTTTAGAAATAGTAAAACATATCGTTTTAAAAATAAAGTTTAAACGATTTCGACTGTACATATATAGTAATATGACTGTTATATTTAATGGGACAAATCAAAGCAAGTAACGGAAGAGGACAAGCACTCTCCCAGATCTCCGGCCTCCATGAGTGTAGGCCTGGGGGTAACGAGTCGGGCTGACCATTACCCTTGCAGAAGCCTAGACGGTGGCGCGACCTGTTCCATGTGCACCTCTCTGATCTGGAAGGGGTTAAGGCCCCCCGTACTCCATGGTGTGGTCGGCCAAGGTCTGCAGGGGTTCCCGGAGGCTTCCTACCATACCCGGGTCACCCTGCAATAGACCCACTTGTGGCGGACCACCGTGTGGTTTTAGTCGGTTCGATTCCGACATACCACCACTTTGCAGTTGCTCCGGTGAGGTGATGACTCGTGGGGGTTTCCACAAGATAAAAAAAAAATTGGCAATCATGGGACTGCCGACAGAAGTGAAAACTTAAACGAAACGACGAACTTAAAACGTCACATTAACAGGTTGGTGACATTAATTAATAAAGAGCTCTAGTGGATCTATATAGGTAGGTATGTATTATTAGCGTGACGGTCAAGAGTTCAGTTCTCTCTCTTCCTCTTTCTCTCTCTCTGTCCCTGTACCTGTCCCTGTCTCTGCCCCTGCCCCTGACCCTGCCCCTGTCCCTGCCCCTGTCCCTCCCTCCCCCTGTCTCTCTGACGCTGTACATGTAAATATGAGAAACGGCTCCGTCGTACGAATGGGAACAGGAGTACAGGACAGAGGACATTTGGACATAAGGGTCACGTGTCCTGACGCGAGTTTAACATTTTTTACCCATCCCAAAAAGTGCACAACGCCGCTAAAGAAGATTTCACTTCAAAAAGAAAATCACAGTAAGATAACTATTGTTTCAAAATATGGCGACACTATTTTGTATATGTACGGGAATTAAATCCATCACGTAATAGGTATTATGAATGTCCTTTCAATACACTGACGTAATCCCGGTAAAGTTTGAAAGTACGTAAAGTGACACTCGCCAAAAGGAACTTTATTCTATTTTGTTTGTTATTTGTAACGTCAAACGGTACGTTCTGTAGAAACTTATAAGTAATAAGGGCTTATGACGTCATACTCCGTTATTGTCAAATGATTTACTTTTAATGTTTTATATTAAGTACAATTGATAAATTATGACCAATTTGAAAATTATAAAGAATCGGATTTTTTTTTTCATAGTTTTACATAACACCTTATTTTCTTTGGACGACTGTTTAACTAACTACCCTATTCTTTTTTAAAGAATTATGTAACATTAATATATCAATTAATATCTATATATATCCCGAAATATACACGTAAGTCAAACCATATATCTTCAATAAATATGAATAGCACTCACGGAAGGTTTATTCTAATTAATGTATTCAACATCTAAAAGAATCATAAAAATATAAAGTGTGTTCTTTTAAGAGAAACCAGTTATTAAAGTAGATTTCAATGTAAACTGACAGAAATTACCAAGTAAAAATATGAAGCGTCTCAAACTCTACACGTCAAACAAATGATATTTCGGATAACCTAAATACCTACTTATATAGTACTCTAATATGCTAACTTTAGTTTACTAAAGATAGCATTTCTTTACCATAAAAAAACATTTTGCTCCCTAACAAAAATATGACTTAATACACGTCATGACGTATTCCATAACTGGTAGAGGGTAAACATAGACCCACACTGTCAATGTCATGCACAATAATGCACATGCAGAAAGACGTATTTCTAGTAGTATTTGGTACTTGTAGGTTAGTATGATTAATAGCAAGATTTAAATTTAGTCTATGTTACACAAGCTAATAATCTTTTTAATGGTATGATAAAACTACTAGGTACCTACTTAATTTATATTATCTAATTATTCAACAAGGTCAGCGCTGTTTTGAAAGGAATAAATCTAACAAAACAACATATCCATGAAAGTTAGAAGACTAAGTTAACAAGTCTTATAATTTTTATGTTTATGATGTTTTGTTAGGTAAGTACATTTATTTTTTCCAAAACGGGTCTTATTCAATAATTAGGCAAAGTAGTGAAAAGTGAAAAGATAACTGTTCAACTTCTATCGTCCAAGTTTAATGCCGTCACGTAGTTTTGTCATCTAAAAGAGGATCTCCCGCCAAAACCGCGAACTGTTCATTCTGTCCGTTTAGACAGCCAATCAGAGCGGTTCGCGCCCTACGCTTGCACGCGCGCGTTTATCAAAATGCGAACAGCTCCGGAGAGGCGCGGCATTAAATAATAACAAAATAACTTATACCCGACCGTAATCGACAACGAAGTCAAAGCACAGGCGACCTTCGCACCGCGAACATATCCTACGTTCATATCGTATACTAACAAAACGAAATATAAAGCGTACAATAAACAAAACGACAAAACCCCGGTCCGGTTTAGTTCGCGGCTGATGCACGTATACGCGAAAAGTAAAACAAAAGTTGCGGGCTTGCAAGTAATGATCAGTTAGATTTAACAATATGTGATATCGTGATTTTTCACAAGGAATTAAGTGCTAGTGGTGTACGTACAAACTTTTATGTGTTTCCATTAGAATTGACCGTGAAATAATTGGTAAGTTTTATTCTAAGTGAGCGTCGAGTTGACTACTATTCGCGCAAGTCTTTAAGCATACAGTATATTGATTACATTTAATATCGGGGCTAATAGTATCCACAGTTTATCGACAGATACACGTTTATGAAGATAAGAACACCAAAAAACTAGTACTTGTATGGGAATATTCTGATATTATCTTTGCTTTAATTCTTTACGTGTGAGGTTAAGAAATTATTTATGTAAATTAAATGTACATACTTTGATAATTAGACATTTTCATAGACTTAAATGCAGAACAATCTTGTATGGTAGGTATACCGTAGTATACACACTCAAATGTCACACTGTTTTAGCAATTAGGACGAAAGAGAAAGTCTAAATGTTCTATTGTTAAAATTTATTTTATACCTAATTTTCTCGCTACTCTGTATTAAAAAAGAATAGTTTGTGTACAGTTTTTTTTTAATTAGGCACACGCCATGCTATAAAAGCTATGTAAACATAATGACAATAGCAGCTGATTGGAGTATAAATAATTTTATCATATTTTTTTTTTGTTTTTAGGGTTCCGCTCCTCAAAAGGAAAAAAGGAACCCTTATAGGATCACTTTGTTGTGCGTCTGTCTGTCAGTCTGTGTCGGTCTGTCAAGACCCTTTTTTTCAGGATCCCGTGGACGCATCAATTTGAAATTAATACCAAATACAAAAGTCTGCGGTCCCATGAAATCAATCAATCAAAACCGCAATTAAGCCTTTGATTTTAAGAAATTTGAACATTTTGCAGGTAAATCAAAACCTATAGGGTACTATACTACTGGTACTTCCCACAGACCTATAATCATGAAATTTGATAAGAAGCAAGTTCTGACAGCACAAGTAAAGAAAAAAGTCTGATAGTCGTTAATTTGTTGTCACATAAAACTTGTTTTTGTGATTACAAACTTATATTTTACGGTTGGAAAGTAGAATTTGTCGTACATCGCAACCGCAAAGTTAAGTTTGTCTTTCGGAAAAGGCAGGCAAAAATCTTCGAGAATTAATTCCCGAGATGGACGTACTATCTACATACAAGTTTGTTTGCTTACGGAACCCTCGATGCACGAGTCTGACTCGCACTTGTCCGGTTTTATTTCAAGAGTAAAGAAATTGATTTTACTTGACAACTATTCATTATAATGTAGAAAAATAATAACCATGTATCCAATGAGTATACAGCTGTGTATGAAAAAAAACAAAAGGAAGTCTGCCTCTGTGTCACGTTAACATTTAACGTGATACAATAATACAATAATCATTATATTAATACGTGAAGATAATTCTTTGTACCCCTTTTTAAGAAAATTTCACGAACGTACCAATGTGAATTTTGGAATATTTACAGTTTATATTAAATAGACGAAGTGCAGAAACCTAAAATTTTTAAACAATATGTCGTACAACTTTAAAAATTACGTGAAAACGGCTAATGAAATTACATGCGTCCAGTATATGTGATTACCTGTCATGGTAAGTAAGTCTATACAATGACAGCTCAAGTTATATTGGCCAAAGAAAAAACCATGGTAGAAATTCGACCACCACGCGATCCCTAGTACTATTTAATTACGAGCAGGTGTTGCGCCATAGATATCTGCTGCATAGAAGACTACGGTTAATCAGCGGTCAGTAGGGTCATTAGAGCACCAGAGGGTCACGGGGAGAGGGGGTTTTCTCAGGAGAATTTGATTGACAGTGTTTTTACAACGCGCATGTGACACAAGTGGTGTCGCATCACTCACACCACTGGTGTTATTTATATTTGTTACTAGTAATCTTTACTAAAAAAAAAAAAAATTATAGGCACTGTCATTAGTCGCACCTTATATTTGTGTGAATTAGAACAAAACATATTGTTTAAGAAAATAGTTATCATAAAATCCACATAAAACAGATTTTCTACAAAAAATATATATATCTAGGAGTTATAGTTATATTTGTTGTAGAAAACCTATCTGTTTTTCACGGATAGCTTATCCTTTTTGTAAAAAGAATTCCATTTTCCTTAAAATATATATTTCTTCGATTATAAATTATGTAAGTTATAATTTTTTTTACTAGTTGTTTCAAAGTTAACCTTAACCAAAGGCGACTTTAGCAGGAAAGAAAAAATAAAATAGTGAACACTGACACAAAAAACTACGTTATATTTATTTATAAAGTAGTTTTTTATGTCGAAGTCAAATCGGTTACAACAATGTTTTTCATATGTTATCGTTATCGGGTACAAAAGTAACACAAGTCCTCGAAAAGTAACGAATAGATAATTCCTTTCCTTTCCTGCTAAAGTCGTCTGCTTTAATAAAATTTATCAGGATTGCCAACAAATGATACACATCACTAATATGAGAAAAGAAATGAAATTACAAATACATGCCTAAGGGTACAATACATAAATATACACATTTTAATTAACTGTAATAACTTGCGAAAAGTGTATAGTAATAAAATAAAACTGAAGAGTTTTTGGGTCGAGGGGCCGGTGATCGGACATTTAACAACACACTACGATTCTTAGGAGCAGAGCAGTGGCTATAGACCCGGGTGAAACTGCGGGGAACGGCTACTGGGGCTGGTAGTAAAATGAAGGGACTTTTTAACACGCTTTTATTAACTTCACTTGTAACTGTTAACACGGTTTGATTAGTTTCACTCGTAACTAACTATTAACAGGGTTTGATTAGATTCACTGGTCACTAACTATTAACACGGTTTGATTGGATTCACTTGTAACTAACTATTAACACGCTTTTATTAGATTCACTTGAAACTAAGTATTTAACTGACTGCATGGCGCAATGGTTTAAGTGGTCTCGTCGCGATGTAGGTTCAAATCTCGCATAGGCCAAAAATTTGAGTGATTCACGAATATTTGTCCCGAGTCTGGGTGTTCTTTGTGTTCTTTAAATGTTTGTGTAGCCCCACGCGAAAAAAAAACTATATAAACAAATCTTGTGAGTTAGTTTTAACCTACTTGTAATTGTCGTGTCGAAATGAAACTTTGTATGTAATTTGTAGTTTGGATGACAATACTTTAATTTAGCATCTTCGAGCTGATCTGATGATATAGGCAGGAGGTGGATAGTGGAACTTTTCAGTGGCTTCTGGGCTCATATGATTCCGTTTGACGAATCTAACAGATTGGGCGACGTAACGATTATCTGATGATGACGCCGGCAGGTGGATAGTGAAAATCTTTTTTAATTCGGTTCACCTTAATGACGTGTTTTTAAGGTTAACTAAACTACATTTATTTGTTCAAAATTAATGAGGGCCCATTTTGCTTGCAGTTGTAATACAAAAAGTAGGTTGATGAATCCCGTGAATCTATTTATCTTTGATTCGAAGCTTAAGTTTCTTAAACTATTCACTCACCAAATTAATATACATACTGCGAGTATATATTCCTTTATACATATATCTATTATATTATGAAACTCAATGTATTCCAATCAATATATTTTGCGTAATATGCTCGTTTACATAAAAAATCTATCTGGCTTATCAGCCCATGCGGATAAGATGTTTTTTTTATTGAAATAAACCTATAAATAATTTATATTTTTTATCTTGTTTTTGTGTAATATTATTGGACATGTTAAAATAAAATAAAATTAATGTTGTATAGAATTTTAGTAATCGTTTACTTTTTTATTTTGTTTTTATTGTTACCATTGTATATTTCCGAAAAAAAAATTATAGGTGTAGAAGCAAATCAGTCTGCCGGTTTCTTTGGTACTTTTTCACAACCTGTTAAGAAAGAAAGGCAAAGTGCCTAACTTGGAATCTGGAGAAGCACCAGGATTAACAAGAAGAGGGAGGCCAAATGATAACTAAAAAATATAATGATATTCTTGACGCTATTATGTCGACCTATTACAGCGTGGCGGTCATTTGACAGCAATGTCATGCGGGTTTGATACTCGCTCTGTGTGTTGCTGTTACTAAATACATATACTTGAGCCAAATTGGATATGGAATCTTTGTAAACAAACCATAAGTCATCATATTTAGGGCTGTCATAATTAGAATACAGAAATGTTGTAATTTTTCCTCTATTTCCTAGTTATATATACTTTACGATTTTTCTGTCATTGCGTTTGATGGAACTCAGTCTAACCGCCAAATACGTAATATGTAAAAAAATACCTTAAAACAAGAATTAGCAAAATAAAAATTACAACTATACGACTTACAACCCTATAACTGTTGAACTTTCGCAGATCAACAACAATTTGGTTATTTTATAATGGATATAATAGGAATATGCACGTGACTTCACAATACAATATTGAAAATAAACTTTTCTGTCCTAATGAATAATACATAATAGGTAGGTTTTTATAACTTTTATTTTAGTAAATCAATAAACAATCTAACACGTTGGTGGTCCTTGACGTCACAGGAAAGCGCACCAAAATTGTATATTCATTCCGGTCATGTAATAATTTATATTTTAGAATCGTTCAATAAAATACAAAAAATATTCACTATTAATTATCAAATTGAAGAAGGTATGCAGTAACAGTATACTCCTATTACATAGCCACTACCCACTACCGTTTTTGTGTGAATAAAGCACTTTTAAAATGTGAATAAAATATTTATTTATTTATTTCTTTTGCTGACAGTTGTTACATTTATTATTTTCATGCACTTAAATTATTATACCCCTACTTATTCTAAATGTACAATCATTTATGAGCAAACACCGCATGCTCTGATTATATTAATCTTATTCAATTAAAATAGAGCGCAAATCGTATGCAAAGAGTATACTGAGGTATAAGCGGATAGCTGCGTGCATTATCCAAACTAATATAATAAAGCTGAAAAGTGTTTTGTTTGTTTGTTTAAACGCGGTAATCTCTCTAAGTTAACGAAGGTACAAACCAATTAAGGACGAAGAACGATATTGTTTGACGGAGGGCAGCTGTACAACAGATTGCCGGACAATACAATATTAAGAAATACGTTGGTAAAATTTAGATGATGTATGATTAAATAAATAAATGAAAAAAAACGAAGTATAAAAAATGTACAAGCTAACAGTATTCAAAGTATTGTTGTATTAACGTTAAGAATTTGTATGTTACAAATTCTTAACGTTACGCTAGAGATATAATTCACAAAATTTAGAATGAAGTATTATTTATCTCATTGAAAGTGGACTGTAAATTGTTTTGAGAAAATAAATTCTTTAAACCTAATTTGTAAATGGGCAGTAAATTTGTTTGTGTTATTTGTGGCTAATTGAGAAATGTACCTCGTTCAAACCGTCAATGCTAAAAAGAAAATTTAATTTAGTAAAACCAGATAAACAAAAATAAATGGCATTATGTTACAGTTCACAGATTACCCCTACATCATTGTGGATTGAATCCGATTGAGATGATATGCTGGCAGGTAAAAGGTCACATTGCAGGGAAAAACAAGAGTTTTAAAATGGCAAAAATTAAAACATTGCCACAAGAGGTATCACAATTAATTACATCTATAGTGTGGCAAAAGTGTATTAAACACGTACGTGGGCATACTGAAGTTTCTGGAATTCTGACGAAAGTTGACGAAACCTGGGTGTACGTGGGTGTGTGCTTTGAACCAGAAATAAAAAGCCAGTCGGCAGTCGGTTTCTTTTTGAAGATTGCCGACAACAGTTAAGAAAAGCATTGATAACAAAAGGTGAGGTGTTCATAACACCCACCTGCAGACATTGCTAAGAAAAGATATTAAACATTCGACATTCAACAGCCACATCGAATTTGGCTGAAGTTAGAGTAATGTATGCGTATTTATAAAACAAAAAATAATGACTAAGTTTATCAACGTTCTATAATACATAAGGTATCTACTATAATGATTTTCAAGATAAGTAACATCCACAACTCATTAATATTCATGGTTAATTTTTTAATTATTTGTTTAATTTCAAATGTTTATTCTTCATATAACCTTCTCTATTATTTTAATTAGCTCCAGTAAGGACGCCTGTTAGGAAATGTAAAAACAGGATACAGTTTGAAAAAAGATATACCTACTATTAATTTCGTGAAATAAATTGTATTATTTTTTTGTGGGTCTGCGGGAGAATTGGTTCAACACAACAGTTTTACAGCAGTAACATTTTAGGAAGTTGTCTTAAAATTCACTATATTATACCGGGTTTTAGAAAAGTACCGGAACAGTAGAATAATTAGCTAGTGATACATTTTTCGGAAATACGTCAAACACAAAAGTTACAGGATTTTTTCCTGGCTATCCATGGGTGACCTTGTAATTGACCTTGATTACAACCTTAAAGGTTATCTCAAGGTCAAGGACAATTTTCAAATAGAATTGCATATTTTTGAGCCCGGAATTGAAAAGAGAGGCAAGAATTAGAATTGGATATGACCTTTAGTACTTAAGTTTTAACCTCTAAAGGTCGCCAATCAAAGGTCAAACTCACAAAACCATAGGAAATTGATTACAACTTTTTTAATTTATAATCAAAACAAATAACTTTAATATTAACGCCCATACATGTCATCATTAAATACAAAAAAAAACAAAAAAGAATGTTAATGAATCGCTTTGCCAATTCATTATTTTATATGGTACTTCTGTTTTTGAAGGATCAAATAAAACTCATGTCTTAAACATTAAAAGAGCTCAACGCCTAATCCAAAAAGTTGCCATTTTCAAACCAAGGCGTAACCAAACAAAATCCCTAAAACAAAATGTTATCTAGGGTTTCAACAGTTAGCCAAAATTATATAGTGCAGTCTGCAAACACATCTCCCTTAATTTGACAACTGTTAAGACTACGTTAAATACTAGAAAACATTATAAAGTTTGTGATCTCTGTAAAAATATCGTTCGCTCAAATAATCTTCAACACACTCACACACAATTTTTAATTTTTTGCTTTTTTTTACTATTGTATTCTCTATTTTGCGTGCCCACTTGTGCATGAATTTACTTTTTTTGTTTTCCTATATTCAGAGGAGCAGCAGTCCATAGCACAGGGTATCCTAGTTTGGGTTCCTGAGGCCCACAAACTAAAAAATGCTGAACAACTCTTGTTTATTGTTTTGTTTTAAATGAATCACTATCATATCATTATATAAATCTAAAAACACAAATAAGTAATTGAGTTTTTAAGGGCACAGTGTGTTTAGTTCTTTCATCACTATAGGTATCTTATCTAAATATAAAAACACAACTTGTAATTGAATATTATTGTCTTTCTTATCATGCATTATCCCTGCTATCTCTCTATAAACACTCTTATAAAAAAAAGAACTAATATAATTGCTGCATAAGTCTATATTGCACAGTGCTAATACTTGATCAGTAACAATTAATAATAAAACAGATTAAATTATAGCTTCAAATAGAAGAAAAAAAGGTCTATCGTGAGTCATGGTAAGTGCTGCGTAAACTTAAAAAGTATCTAATATTTAATTGCTTTAAAGAAAAAAAGTGTGTGTGTACTTATGTACACACGTAAGAAGTTATAATATCATAATAAATAATACATACCGTCAACTAACCTCAAATTCTACAAACGTACTAAAAGTAATATGTAAAAACCATTTTTATCACTTATATATAATCACAGTAAATTATCACAAATAATACATACCGTCAACTAACCTCAAATTCTACAAACGTACTCAAAGTAATATGTAAAAACCATTTTTATCACTATCGTGAAGTTGGTAACTTTTTTTGAAAAACTACAATGTTGACTAGCTAACTTCAGGGTGTCAGTTTTTCTTGACGGTGTGCGCGCGCATCGTAAAAATTTACTCTTATAATTTTTCCATAACGCGCCGAAAGTAGTATAACTTAAAAACTAGATTTAACGGGGACATACAGTTCTTACTTACGGAGTGCAGACTACACTACAAACGGAATGATAAATAAGTATTTATCTAAATAGTCAAAGACCCTAGGGCCTAAAGACCTTATTTATTTTCTGACAAACAAAATGTGTCGTAAATACCAGGTGGTAAGATCTGGCGGCAGCGGCACTAGGATGTAGGTTTTGTTTAGTTTGTGTGTCCAATAAACAACGTACGAGTTTACGTACATTTATTTATACGACTTACTAGCAAACCGCCTCGCCTTCGCACGGGTACAAATTATACACCAAAACCTTCCTCATAAATCACTCTGTCTATTAGTGAAAACCGCATGAAAATCCGTTCGGTAGTTTTTCAGTTTATCGCGAACAGACAGACAGACGCGGCGGGCGACTTTGTTTTAAAATATGTAGTGATAAATTGCACAATACAAATTCACTAGCTCTTGGTTAGGCTCCTCTGTCTTAAAATTACAATTTACTTCCATGTATAAAAAATATACAGTAAACTTTTGTAGGTAACATTTTTAAACATAGCGGCGGGAAAAAAATTGCGCGACAAAAAATCCTGATGCCGATGAAAATGTCGTTAACTTGCATTAAATATCTATTTATCTTTTCCTACCTTCATCACTTAGCAATAGATAGTTTAAACTAGTTTAAAGGTACTTAGTAAAATAACTCAACAGTAAAATGCAAATATACAATCTTTTTTACTAACTTTTACAGCAATTATTGATCTTTTAAAATAGTACAGTCGACCGAATGTAATCATGATACTTGATACATACATTAACTTTCACATTAACATACATTAGTCGGTTCGATTTTGATATCTTTTCTTCCCTTGCCCTTGTCATCGTCATGGTTAAACACACGAAAACAAAATTCTAGGTACGCTATATTATTAACTATAATTAGTATATACAGATATTTTTGTTACGGAATGTGCTACAAAATGTGCAAAAATTTATTTCATTAGTTTTTGTATAACCTCAGCAGCAATAGTAATTACTGAGCTCTACACAATAGGTTAGTATAATATAGTAAATGAGGATGTTAACAATAATTTATATTCTTGATTCTTATATTGTTGCGGTTTTATTCTTGAAATGAACAAAACCGCAACGATTTATTAGTAAAACTGTTAAAATAACTCCGTGCGTAAAAATGATTTTATTGCTAGTGGAATTGACTAATTAAATTTGATTCGGTGCAATTATTCCAAGGTTGATTTAATTCTCAAGACCTTTAACTAACTGGGTAACTAACGACCAGGGCGTTTACTAGTCTAGTATTTCGAGTAAAAAGGTTCATTATGACTGCAAGGCCTTTAGAAGATATGTTAATTTTAGGAGACTTCCTTAAAAGCCGTCTGCTTATATATTTAGGTCTAGGCCTAAGATCTTAGTACTTAGGGCAATTAATAGCTCTTCTTGTTGCTCTTGGTTTGCCTATTGTAGGTCCATTATAAGTGCAAAAGTTTTATAACATATATACAAAATATATGATACTACTATTATTATTTAATAATAATTTATTATACTTTATGACTTATGACAATTAAGTTATACGTATGTACTAAAAATTGATTTGAACTTGAATTGGTTGGTTACTCTTTATTTCTTTTTTATCCATTGACTTCATCATATTTTCATTTATTAAATTTTTTTTTAATTGAGTGTGACAGTTACGCAGTTTAACGAGGTAAGTATTCTTAACTAAAATATAATTGACCGTAAAGTGAATAGTCAAAGTTTTTTAATGCTAAATGGTAACGATCTTTCTGGCTGCACAAATACTAGTACGTTTATATACTACGTTATTTATATAAAATAATAATATCGAATCGAATGACTTCATAAATTGTATTATCAAATGACTTCATAATAATATTTCATAGCTTAATCTATAAAACTAATTATATCCAATCGAGGACATGCTAATAAATAAAGAATGGAATATAAATTATATTGGACATTAGGGCACAGGACTTATAGGAAATATTTAAATTGAGCATCGCAAATATAAAGCGAACGCCAATAAATGTACTCAGTATTTGTTTCTGTACCTGTTTGTAAATTGCGAACCACTTTCAATCTAGAACATGTACTAGTTGCATACTAAAACACTACTAAAAACTCTGTACCCGTTAAATCATTTTTAACAACTTTTTTGCTGCTAGGATACCTATAACAGTTACCTTTTGGCTTACCTAGAGGTTTCTCTTAAGTTATATTTATTTATTATGTACGGTTTACGAGTATATCTAATATTCTTCAGAGTCGCGAAAGTTAAAAAATAAAATACTTATCAGAAATGTTTCATTTTAAATATAACATATTCAGTTTTTTATAAGTATACAGATCCCTTCGGAACATTATTATTTCAAAAAGTAATTAATCTTATCTAATATTAAAAATATATTAAAAGTAACTGAATAGGTACCTATTATTCAAGGCATTGCAACGCATGTCGTGCATTAGCCCGTAGCTGGATAAATGTATCCTCAGTTCCGTTAGCTGGCACGCAATATATCCAACTAATATGGACAATGAGTTGACGACCACGTCAATGTTCATACTCAGCTAGGGTTGTCACCATGTTCACCAACATTAAGATAAAACGTTGCATTCTCTTTTATGCAAAATTTTGGTAAATATTTCCACTGAATCTATCACCTGTTGGATACCGTAACTAAACTGTAACCAGAGATATTAAAATATATCATAAATATTGTATGGACGTGTTACTATAATTATGTAAAATTAGTCCGGGTTCATCACTAGTGATGACGATGATGAAAAAGTTACAACTTCATAGTGTTATATTTACGTTATTAATAGTAGCATTAGAGGCAAGGCTTTGTGACACGTTCGACATGTACAGAATATAAGAGCGGTACAACATTGCATTTTGGTACTACCGTTCGTGTGGTTGGCAACCCTATGCGCATATGTCTAATGGCTCTTGTATTATTGACATTGAACCGCTAAATTACGGTTGATTTTTGTGCACAGTGGGGAATTAAAGCGATATGATCTAATTGTTTGGCTACGGCTATTATATAGGTATTGGTTTATATGAATATTTAAACATTGTAATCATAAGAAAGTTAGTGCCCGAATGAATGCTTTTGAATACATTTAAAAACGATGTCGTTTGTGAATAACGTTATTTTAACGGCCTAACACTTTTGGAGGGAGAGGGTTTTACCCATTTATAGGTGAATACTTACCTTAAAAGATCCCGTATTATATGTTTGTATACCTACTAATACCTATTATTATAAAATTAAATATTTACGAGTATTTACAATTATAATTGTAAATACTCGTAGGACTTACTAATTATTCATACAAAATGAACGCGTTTATAAATACACTATACTAATACACACGCGGGACACAGTTAAACTTTTTTTGAGTTTGCGTGTGTGTGTGTGTGTCTTTTCCGAAACCACTGCATCTATTTGAAAAAAAAACTTTCAGAATTTGAAAGGCACATAAATAATCTTACTTGAACATAGGCTATAATTGCTTAACTCGGGCGAAGTGGGAAAATGGGCATTAGTAAATTACATTTAAAATCATACTTATTTAACACATACCGCACATCAATGATCCTTGTAAAAATCATAGGTTATTTCCTATTGACTAACCATGAATACAGTTTCAAATATTAGACGGAGGTCAGAAGTATATTCATATTAACATTAACCTACCAATGCGGCCATAAAAAAAAACATTATATTGTTTAAGAACGGTGTGTTGTGTACGGTATTGTCTATTGTTTTATCATTCTATACCAAATTCTGAAAGGTTTTTATGTCACTCTTATGTTTACATAAAATTTATAAACGAAATTAATCATTGTTTATTATTCACTAGTTTCTGTATTTTATAGTTCACATCGATTATATATTATTAAAAACAACAGGTTGTAAGTGATATAAGATTTTTTTACACCTAAACTGTACAGTTTACCTGTTTTAGATAAAACGTGTCATAAACTGACAGTTCGCCAAGTCATTACATTGCAAATAATTTTCTATAAAAATTAAAAACAACCTAAAAATAATGATATTTTATCAATTCAATTCTAATAAGTTATCTTAAACATAGGCAACTACCCAATCGGTCCACTATTACCGAGCCAATATTCTATAGATATAGAGCATGTAGAAGTAATCGACCTCTTTACTTCTAACATCAATCATAAAAAAACAAAACATAGCTAATATTACTGAATGTTGCTTTTTTTTTTGTCACGCCTATTAAGAAGATAAGACAATAGATTAGATTAGGATAAATACTTATATTGCTTTTTTATCAAAAATGGGGTAATTCTATTTCCATTTACTATGTGATGTCGATTTGTACATTTTTTTCATAATACCCAAGTAAACAGGTATGACAAGATCTCTATTTCTGCAATGTATTGCGTTTAGTCATAATCACAGAACACTTATACCCTACGGTCATAATTTAGGAACTAAAAGTATAGACGATAAATATTCGAGTCCGTTTAATAATCGTAATTTGTTTTAAATTAATCTTTTGTGATGTCTTACCAATTTTTATGCTAATTTCAAAGATTTTGCTTATTAATAACACGGACACGCATAGCTGCGTATGTAGATACCCTAGGACCAATGGGGCACATGCCTGGGGCGGCAATCTAGTCGCTTTTCATAATGGTTCATTTCGATTTGACTTTTCTGAAGGAAATTGAAGAAACTACCTAATCAACATCACACAGCACTCTAAAACTAATTATTTACACACTTACTTTTAATCTATACTAATATTATAAAGCTGAAGAGTTTGTTTGTTTGTTCGCTAATCTCAGGAACTACTAGTTCGAATTGAATTTTTTTTTTTGTGTTGGATAGTCTATTTATCGAGGAAGGCTATAGGGTGTATAACATCACGCTACAACCAATAGAAGCAGAGCATCAATGAATAATGTTGCAAAAACGGGGAAAATTTACAAACGCAAACGAAGTTGCATGGGTCGGCTAGTTAACAAAAAATAAGTACTTCGCATCATGTTTGTCAAATACAATATGTGTAGAAGTCATAAAAAAGTGGTGTTTATTATTTTGAAAAGCGTTTTCATTAATAATATTTTTTTATGTGGGAGAGCCATGCTTCGGCACGTATGGGCCGGCTCGACTCCGCTCTTTATCACGGTCTCACAGAAAACCGACCGTGAAGCAATGCTTGCATTGCATTTCGCCGCGTGAGTGAGGTTATCGGAGGCCATAACCCGACCCTTTCCCTTATTCCCGTCCTTCCCCTTTCCCCCCTCTTCCCACTCTTCCCCCCCTCCCCCTCTTTTCCTACTCCTCCCTTAAAGGGCGGCAACGCACTTGTGACTCTCTAATTGCAGGTGCCCATCGGCGGCGGTAGTCATTTACCATCAGGTGACCCGTCTGCTCGTTTGCCCCCTATACCATAAAAAAATTAAAAATAAATAAAAGCTTAAATGTGACGATTTAAAAGTTTTTCGGCAATTTGTGTGTACTCGGTCGAAAATATATGCAAAATCAGATCTTACGATTTGCTAATTATTACCTACCGTTAGTTACAAATATTAATTTATACATTACACATTTTAGTTGAAAATATGTTTTCTAAACTAAGTCACTGATTTTTGTCAAGAATTCAGTATAATTATGTATTTAAACGGGAATTCGATCACGAAAAGGTATTACATACCTCTGAATTGCCTGACGTTTCGACCAGGTTGCACTGGTCACAAGCTGACTGGCTCAGCGGTGCATGCCCTTCGTTTAAATACGTAATTATATAATGGAACGCGAAAGTTTAAAAGTTAGTATAAGAATTTAGTAGTGCTTGTTAATTCTTTTACCTCCTAGATGACATTAAAATATATTATAACTAGATCTATACTGTAGCACAGTAAGAGTAACAACATATCTTTTTTTGACTTTTACTGGCCTGTTGGTCTAGTGGTTAGTGACCCTGACTGCTTGGCCAGAGGTCGCGGGTTCGATTCCCACCCAGGAAAAATAATTGTGTGATGAGCATGATCATTTGTTCTGTGTCTGGGTGTAATTTATCTATAACTAGCAATCCGCCCCGGCTTCGCACGGGTACAAATTATATACCTAAACCTTCCTCATGAATCACTCTATCTATTAGTGGAAACCGCGTGAAAATCCGTTCAGTAGTTTTTCAGTTTATCGCGAACAGACAGACAGACAGACAGACGGGTGACTTTATTTTATAATATGTAGTGATATGTATGTATTTAGAAATATATAAGTATGTTTATCAGCAGTCTGGTTACCATAGTACAGGCTTTGCCTAGTTTGGGATCAGACCGTGTGTGAGATGTGTCAAGTTTTTATTAATATTATTATTATCACTACATATTATAAAACAAAGTTCCCCGCCGCGTCTCTCTGTCTGTTCGCGATAAACTAAAAACTACTGAACGGATTTTCATGCGGTTTTCACTAATAGACAGAGTGATTCATCAGGAAGGTTTTGGTATATAATTTGTACCCGTGCGAAGCCGGGGCGGGTTGCTAGTATCATATAAAACTTAAAGTGCCAATCAATTAGTAAAGGTAACCAGTAAATGATACTTATATTAGAAATTATCGATACAAATATCTTACTAATATTATAAAGGTGAAAGTTTGTGAGTATGGATGGATGGATGGATGGATGGATGTTTGTTACTCTTTCACGCAAAAACTACTGAACCGATTGCGATGAAACTTGGTATGTAGATAGCTGGAGATCTGGAATAACACATAGGCTACTTTTTAACCCGATATTCCCACTGGATCGGGACTTACGCGGGTGAAACCGCGGGGTGTAGCTATTTTATAATCAAATTCAATTAAAAAATTTCTTTCAATTGAATTTGACTTTTTTGGAATTATTTGGACTGATCGCTCTTATTTACTTAGCATACCACACCATATCAATGTCCTGCATAAAGTATTACTATATATTATATTATCGTGAGAGAGGTTGTTTCCCTCTTCGTGACCTTATATGTATATCGAGAAAGCTAATGTGTGTATACGTTAAAAGTCCACAATAAATATTGATTTTCACTAAATATAGCCATGAACCATCTACCAGAACGGTTATAATTAGTTTTGTGAGTAAAAAACCGCATTCAAATCGGTCCATCCGTTTGAATTCTACGATGACACAGACAGATTGATAGGCGTCAAACTTAACATCATGCTTATTTTGCACCAGGGGGTAAAAGGTAGAGGCTGTGCTAATATATCTCTACCGATAAGTGTGCAAAAAACACAACGCGAAACATGCTGTTCACCCGTTTAACTTTTATTCAACCTATTGTGTGAACGTGCGTACTTTGGTGTAACTTTTACCTGTTTGTGTGTTGTAGGCAGTCATGGCGAGCGGATGGGTGGCTCTAGTCCTTATGGTTGTGAATTTGGTACAGTGCCATGAAAACAGTGGAGTTGAAGACATTGTACCACCTATTTATGAGTAAGTGAATTGTTTTTATTACATTTTAGAAGTAACTAGAGTTAAGCTTTTACACTACTATAACTAGAGAGTCTTGAGTAAAGAGAGACAAAAATTAAGAAAACAGTGAAGAATATCCTACTGTATCTTTAGGGAGACCAGTTTTAATGATATGTCAAAGGAATACCTTGTAACTGAATACAATTCTTTACAATTATTAATTGTTTGTGGTATTCGAACGTCATTTGCAAGCCCATATGTTAATTACGGTAAGAGTGAAATTGTTTTGCAGTAACGTAATGGGATGTTAATGTGTGTTATCTAAGTCACTATTTAAAAGGTGTCTACTGGCACAAACAAATCCTTTCTTGTATATTATTGGGAAATTAGACCGGAAATATTTCAAGTTTTCGTTTTCGTTGATTAATTTGCTTCTTCGGTCATACATATATTTTATACAGAACTAGGACTGATGCACTTTATATATCTCATTGTATTCATTTGTGTAAAACGAATTAATTGTATATAGTGATGTACCGGATATGCCTGTCCGTGGATATTCGAGGGAGGGAAAAGATCTGTATCTGCATCCGTATCCGTTACTTTTTGGCGGATCTTGAACGAAACTTTTACGTTATTATACTTTATTACGTTTATGAAATTCTAAATTTATAAATAATATTTTATTTTTTGCTAAAATTACATATTCAATATCTAATGTAGATAGTGAGTTGCTAATATTATTTTCAATTATAAGGTATTATTTGACTATCATTATAACGAGATCAAATCCCAAACCTTTGTAATATATGTATTTAAATAATTATTTAAAAAACACGCGAAATGCAAGTTGAAACATATCGTGTTATGTGTCCTCAACGTCAACTGTCGTATCAACGTCACTCGTATCGGCATCAACTGAGAAAAAAACTTCAGATCCGTATCCGTATTCGCGTATCTAGACACTAATAATCCTTATTCGTAACCGTATCAGCGGAAATACATTTTTAACGATCCCGCACATCGCTAATTGTATATTATTCATTCGTTACCGATTAATATTTATGAATTATATCGTCTAAGCCATGGGCTTCCAACCTTTATGGACTACCGCCCCTTTACAAGAAAAAAATTTTTTTACATAATAGTTAATTATACAAATTTTATATATCTGTCTATTATCCATTAATAATCACAAATTAAAAATTAATTATCTCTCTCTCTCTGTAATCGTGCTACCCGTGGTCGTGGCTGAGGTTCGTGATTATTAATTATTTAAAAATATAAAAATATGTTATAATAAAAATATTTCATTCTGACAAAGATCATACAAAGTGTTATTAGCAAAATTATAACTTAACCAACAAATTCCAGACAATACTCGAAAGTTGGAGCACCCCGCACTGCACAAAGGCAAAGACAAGATTATTAATCAAAATTAGTAAAAAAAATATAATAAAAAACAAAATTCAATAAGAAACATAAATATCAATGAGATGGTTGAGGCTGGTGGAGTTTTAACAATTCCCACGCTCAGTCAAATATGATGAAGGAAACGCAATTAAAAATTTCTGTACTATTTCCCACAATCCAGGGTGGAGAACTGATATTGATTTTTAGAGTATCTTAAAGAACTTTTAGAGAATTCTTAGCATCCATTTCTAAATTTTACTTTTAATTCTTCATTAGTTGTGAGTTCTACGAGTTCTTCATCTAAATTTGATGAATCTGCTGTATTTGCATTTGTGAAAGGGTCTAAAACCCAGCTTGGTATATACATATTTAAAATATCCTGGAATCGCTCTGTAAAATCAGCATGAAGAGCGTCCAGGTGTTGGTAGTAAGTAAGTAAATCTTTCTGTTTTACTGACTGATAATCCTGATAATATCGGATAGTTGCTGTATTCACCTCTTCCTAAATTTTGTTTGAATAGAAGAAGTTTTCTAACAAAAGCAGCTATGACGTTTTTTGTTTTTATTAAATTCAACTCATCACCTTGAATTGCAATTATAAATTAACGTCATTAAATTCACAGACCTTTTTTAAATAAAAACGTCTGTCAAATAAGCGATGTCATTTTTGGACGCAATCAAGTTTCCGCGCAGTTCATCGTCTCTGTTTTTTAAGGAAGTCCTGCATTGAAAAAGCGATTCAGACAAACACCTTTCGAGAGCCATCGTACTCCTGTGTGCAGCAGCAAAACGATTATACTCTTCATCATTTTCACTACAAAGTAGCCCAAATAATGTCATTTAATGAATTGCTTCTGATCTTGTTGACTGCTCTAAAATTGTAATGAAGCGACGGCGTTCATTAAGATTTTTTGCAACCAAGTGCTGACGATGAATAACACAATGTATAGCGAGTACATTTAATTTTGGTACTGCTTGTTTTAAATGCGCAATGAAACCCTTATGACGCCCCGTCATTGCTGGAACACCATCTGTAGTAACTGACAAAACATGGTATTAAATATGGATTCTCCCTTTGTATCGGTTTTCAAATTTTTTGCAAATAATAACTCTTGACAATTTTTTTCTGCTCATAGTCCATCATCTTCTTGTTTAGAACACGATACAAAAAGGTTTGATATAGTTGGCTGTTTTAAATATGTATTTTCAAGTCCTTGAAAACAGGAAAAATCTTTGTCCTTTTTATGAGCATCTATTTTATTTAAATGCTCTTGGAGCCTAGAAGGCTTCATGGCTTCATTTGAAAATACTTTTTGGCAAATTAAAGACATAGGTAATAATTGGTTTGTTGGAGATTGCGTAAATCTATATTTCAAATACTAAATGTTGTCGACATTTTTTTCTTAGTGTCAACAACTAGTGTGACAAATTTCACTAGCTTGTCGCCTTCAGATCAGGGCCTTTACTGCAAACATAGTGTTTTGTTTGTAGTAGTAGTGGAGGTGGCATACAAACAAAAACACCTCTGAAACGCCTCGTAAAAGAACCATTTAAAACCTTTGATGACCTGTTTGGTGTAAATGATGTTATGTTAACTCATCAGTGGATCCAGTACCATGAAGTAGTTGTCGATGCGTGGTTTTTTTTAATACTTCATAAACCTGAAATATTATTAATATTATTAACCAAATTAGTAGTCAAAGAATAACGAAAACAGGAACCGCTTGCGACCAATTGTGAAAATATATTTTTTGTATGGTTATCAAAATATATTGCTTCGTAGCCATCGCGACGATGGTAAATTGTTATATAAAGAAGCAGGTAGGGCTCTAAAATTTCCTTGATCAGCTACCACGCTATCATCGTGAAAAAATATTACAGAAAGTGACGAAAGCTAAATATCTTTCAATTTTATTCGATAAAAGAACAGACTGATGTATCACATATCTCACAGTTGAGCCTATCATGTAGATACCTTCACAATGGTATTATAAAGGAAGATTTTGTTACTTTTTGTGATACTTACGATACGCTTAGATGTGATGAAGCAGATAACAATACAGATGATACCTACAGAGCCTCGGTGGACTGGTAGCACTGACGAAAATCATTGAAAACCTCTGTAACAAATTTTGTTATTTAATTATAATTATTTTGTTGTACTTACCTATGTATAATAATAAAATACTATATCCTTTTAGTTCGATTTATTATTGTAATCGAATTGGAGGCCGTCCTCACTAGATCTTGACTATTTGACCCCTTCATGACTTGAAAGCTGGATCCGCCCTTGAACTTGTATGCCTTTGTTTGTTAACGGTGCCCTAGTGCATTTGCCCTGCAAACAGGTTGTTAAAAGTTCCTGTATTTTTGTCGAAACATGCCTGATTGCATAAATCACGTCTTTGCTTACCAACTTGCATAGACTTGTTACCGACAATCCTAAACAGAATCAATTAGTTAGTTTATAATTAATGTTTATTGAAATGTTTATTTACGCCATAGTAATAAGATCGGGATCTTAGACGGCTAGATGAAACGTTTTTTTATGAAAATATATGTATTTTTAAAGTATTTTATTATATTAAATTTCTAATTAGGTAGGTACGCCGCGACTTGCTACCTCCCGCGCCCCCACGAAATGTACCAGCGCCCATTAGGGGGCGATACCCCGTTGGAAACCTATGGTCTATGAGTCTAAGCTATCTAAATAATAATAAATTTTTAAGTAAGGAAGTAAATATCTATACATAAATAGCTAAACTCGTGCACCTGTTAACTGCCCTATACACAAATCCACTGCATCTGTCCGTCTAAAGGTTGTCTGTGAGAGATCGTAACTAGCAATAAGACCGCAGTTTGTACCATTATTTGTTTGTCTATGTAAATGTTGTTAACTGTTCCTCCTGGTGTACAATAAAGAGTATTGTTTCGTAATAATTTTTTTTTGGATAGCTATATGTAGATCATAGATCTTTTCTTGCCACATCGTTTAGCTTACACTACATTATTTTTGTACATTATTTGTATTATATATTAAAGCCCGATTTTCAATTTCCAATGTGCAGAGCGCTAAGCAACTCGGTGTGCTAATTTTGTATAGTGTAAACGCAGAATCTCGTACGATTGTTTATGCACTTTAGCTACTTAGTGCTTTGGCTAATGTATTGACTTAGCGCTTTGTAAATATAATCAAGAAGTAAATTGTTTAATGGTGCCGCTCCTCTAAAGGAAAAAAGGAACGCTTATAAGGATCATTTTGTTGTCCCTCAGTCTGCGTCTGTGTGTCTGTCTGTTTGTCAAGACCCTTTTTTAGAAACCCGTGGAGGCATCAATATTAACGTATTAAAATACATATATTATTGTATTCGTGTATACGATCCGTTACCACCAAATATTAAACAATTAAATGGTAAAATATTTAAAGTAGCATTTAAAATCTTTTGTATAATTCGTTTTAAGAAATGATCATATAGGATATGGGTAGACTGTTGAGCCTAAAATCTAAAATGGTTTTCATACAATAACAACTATGTACACAGTTATGCAATAAATATAATCTTATGTACGATTCCGTAAAGGTGTAGAAAAATCAAGCAAGTCAATGCAATCAAAAGGTATTCCTTTGATTTTACCAAATTTGAACATTTCGTATTCGGTAAATCTAAACCTATGGGGTACTTACATTGACTTACAATCATGAAATTTGGCACGACGCAAGTGTTTTTTAAGACTACACGTAGGTAACGTTAGATTCTGGCACAAAAGAGTTCGACCGTGTATATAAAATATTTAGAAATGAGATGATTAAAATAAAAGATGTATTACAACAGAAAACTGTGTGATGATTAAAGTTTCGTAATCACGTAATGGACGCGACTGGGTGCCATTGTATAATTGGAACAAAGTTCCTTATCGCACGTTACACTTTAGACGGTGCGGCGACGGCGACGGAAAAAAGTGTTAGCGCATTGAAAAATGCTGGCCGTGAGTTGATTATTTTATTTTATTTACGCCATCTGTGGATTCTGCGCGATACTACTACTGATTATCTTTATATTAATTCGGGCAACTTTCACAGATGGCGCAATTTTAATTTCGAATTATTACAATATTTACTATATTTTGATAAAATGTATTCAATCCATTAAATATATTTATATATAACGAAAGGAACTTCGTTTTAACCGGGTATCCTAAAGACACCTCACGCGTTTTTTTGTTAACTCATTAGGTACCACAGACTAAAAAAAAAGTATGTATATCCTGATGAATATATGAATATGACGTATTGGCCGTCAATTTGCCTAAATTCTTATTTATCTATAACTAGCAACCCGCCCCGGTTTCGGACGGGTACAAATTGTACACCTAAACCTTCCTCGTGAATCACTCTGTCTATTAGTGAAAACCGCATAAAAATCCGTTCAGTAGCTTTTCAGTTTATCGCGAACAGACAGACAGACAGACGTGGCGGGGGACTTTGTTTTAAAATATATAGTGACAAGTTGTTCTCCCACAGTTTCATAAAGAAGTAATGCATTTAATACAAGAATTTAATAGTAAGGATATCGTTTCCTAAATATTGCTTTCTGTTTTTTTTTATGTCTGCTATGAGGCGTCCTTAGTCCTTACTCGAGCTACTAATTGAAGTAATCGACACCGTTATATGAAAAAAAAATACATTTAAACCTATTTTAAATCTAAATATATAAAAATGAATTCCAATTTCGCTAATTCTTTTTTTTTCTGTGTTTGTTATTGTCAGAAGAAGGTTCTTATGAAAGAAAAACTTAAGAAAGTTGCGCGGAAAATTAGGAAATTTAAGACAACTTAACGAACAACTTTTCTAATGTAACTTAGCGCTTTTGACATAACTGTCAGTCTTTTGACAGTTTCCGCGATTGCTCAATATTCATAGTTAAACAGGACAACGTCTGTCGGTTCAGCTAGTTATTATATAAAAATGAATCCCTATTTCCACTGGTCACGCCATAACTTGAGAACGGCTTAACCGATTTCATTCATCTTTTCTTTTATATTTTCTAATACTTTGTAGAAGGTTATTACGGAACGAAAAATTAAGAAAATTGAGCAGAAAATTTGTTCCCGAATTATAAATGTTAGTTTCCACGCGAACAAAGTCGGCAACAGCTAGTAGGTCATATTAGATGTGTAACTCGGGACTTAATCGCGATAATAGTTAAAAGGTACCCGACCGTAGGTTACCCGACGTTTCGATCGAATTGCACCGATCGTGGTCACGAGTGGACTCCACTTCACGCCACAAGAGGTTTTGTGCCTTTTAAATATTGTCCGAGTTATACATCTGATATGTATCAAAGTCGCGAAAGTAAAAGTTAGTATATAATAAAATTAAAAATGTACCCGTGTATAAGGTGATGTTATCACTTCGATTCGTCGATTACAATTCCATATTGTGTTATCAAATGCGTGAATAATTTTTTATTGCTAAGAATAATAAATACATTTTTTAGAGTCCAGTTCATGAAGGACAAGTGCTTTTGTATTTAGAATAATAATAATAACAACTTGAGACACCTCACACACGGCCGTCTGGTCCCAATCTAGGAAGAGCCTATACTACAGTACCAGACTGCTAATAAAATTGCTTATATATTACTAAATACATACATATTATAGATAAATTACACCCAGACACGGAATAAATGATCGTGCTCATCACACAATTATTTATCCTAGGTGGGAATCGAACCCATAACCTATGGCTCAGCAGTCAGGATCACTAACCACTAAACCAACAGGCCCGTCAATATTAATAATCTTAATATTGTTTTTCTGTTCATAATTAATTATACATATCATATTCAGAATTTTACGTTGGGTCGTTTATCACGAAAACTGCCTTGTAACTTCAGTAGTTGAGTCGATATTCGTTTGCAAGTTGCCTATGTTTTAATGCAGATCAAAGTTGTGGCTCGTTGCCATTTTTTACGATCACTTAAAAGATTGTAAACAGGTAACAGATAAACAGACAAAGACATACGATATACAGACATATAGAGAGACAAACATTTAGACAGACATGGAACTAAATAAGAATAAGGATACGCCGTATTTTTAACAGGGAAAACTTTAAACGCCCCGCTAATGTTATATTACATAACTTACTGAAAATGTAATCATATTTTTGAATATACTAAGAATAACTCTATATGTAAATAATATTATTACATTAAAATTATTATTAGTATTAAGTGTATCAATAGTGGTTATTGTCTACCTACTCGTAATATAGTGATTAAATTCATTAATCGTACCCAAGGAGTACACATGTTTGTATTTTTTATACAATGAAACAAACACAGCTCACCAAGAACTACGCTAGTAGTTGTAGTTCAAGCCTCAAGGGGTGTTTTTACGAAGAAAAGACGTCTTCAATTTGTAGTCTAGTATTCTAGTATTGCAAGGACATAAATTTAAAATTTAAAACACCCCCGACTCGAAAATCCCTTCAACGATTACAAAATGCCTTACATCATTTTGGAAAAGAGCTGATACTCTTACACTGCTGGACCGATATTACCCAGCATAGCTAAGAACTACCGCAAGGAAACTGGCTTTCAAATGAAAAAAACCGCATCGAAATCGATCCATCCGTTTGAGGGCTACGATGAACAGACAATCACACACAGACACAGACATCGACGTCAAACATAAAACACCCGGTCGTTTTTCGGGGGCTAAAAATATCACGTTCCACATGCTTATGTTTCATAAATATCGGCGACATAATAAAAAACATATACCTGCATATACCTACATAAATGGCAACCTCATGGCAACTTATAACCATGACCTACCTCATGTCTATTATCGCTTGATATTCATTCTTCCATTCATTGCTTGGCGTACCTATTTATTTCAATACATATTGTCTGACGTTACTTGGCATTCAGTCATCATTTATATCTCAACAAAGTCGAAAGTTCATCAAAGCCAACAGGGAGAACAATAAGTAATATATTAACACACTATTAAAAGTATTTCTTTCCAAAACGATGCAGTGCATCGACCGTGCCCTCTTAAAAATCTATCGGTATTTCTTTTTGAAGTGAAAACTTCTTTAGCGGCGTTGTGCACTTTTTGGGATGTGTAAAAAATGTTAAACTCGCGTCAGGACACGTGACATGATCGAAAATTCCTAAGATGGAGCTGAGTTTCTTATATTTAAAAAAATATAACATTCGAAATTCAAACATTTATGAGCGGCCAGGAGCGCAAAACTTCCAGTGTACCCTATGTATACATTTAGATATGTTATTACCTACTTTTTATTTTTAACCTAATTATATATACAGATGTGTGTGTGTGTGTGTGTGTGTGTGTGTGTGTGTATATATATGCAAATACATTGTGAAGTAATGTTTTCACTTCTGACGTGTAGTCCTACGACTGACTGTTTTTTTTTTATCTTCAAAATGTAATCTTAATCGTAATCATTTATTATGAACATTAAGGTGCAACAGACTTATTATGAGCTGATTATGAGCACATTTTACCTCAGGCCATGCGAATATCACTCTGTGCTTTTTAACTTTCATAGGTCATGGCCTGAAACACGTAACCTTGTTAAAATTGGACCACTCGGTGAATAACCTTTCGAATCGAAACCATGGCCCTGTCTGTTAACTAAAACGCAAACATTATATGCCAGCTAAACATAGGCTTAATACTTTTTAGGAAACGTGACTTACACTTCATTCTGCATCCAGTATGAAAGCATATTGTGTTAGTAAACAGAATGATGGAATTAGTTGCAAACATTCATTAATTGAACTGTAGGGTTGAGCAATTATATAAATGCGTGAAGTCACCGCGTCCAGTGTTGTTGTTTCGATCCCCATTTCAAACAATTATTTTTGTGATTTGTGTTAGTTTTTCCGTGGTTGAGCTAACTTTGTGTCCGTTATTAAGGCCCGCAACACAGATTTATTTTCCTGATGACTTGTCTCAAAAACAAATAAAAAGCCGTAGCTTAGAGCGTTTGCAACGAATCCGAGGCAGTCTGAGTTACGTAGTACTTAACTATTATCTTACCTGTGGTCTAAGCTCGCTTACTACCGTAACTTACGAAGTAACTATTATTTTATCTGTGCCATAACCGCTTATCAACTGGCGGTCTGTATAATTGTTTGCTACCTTAGTACTTTTAGAATTTTTTGTTACTTTTTCACATGTTCTAACCATCGTTTTCTCATTACCAGGCCATCATGGACGTACAAATGTTTGCCGGAAGAGGGTTGCATACGATCAGAGGAGCCTCATCCAACGACCAACAACACCAATCTCATGTTCACCAGCTTGGATATCTGCAGGACAGTCTGTGGGAGATTCGGCGGTCTATGGCCCAGGCCAGTGACGGCTGTGTTGAGCACGCAGACTATTAAAATACATCCGAATTATCTCAGGTATGATGAGTTTTAAAATTTAATTATTTGTATGCAATAATAGATCTGGTGTTGGATGTTTCTAGTTATAAAAATGAATTTAAGTATGTTTATCCGTGTTCTAGACCCCATGATACAAGAAATGTTAGATTTGGTGACTCGGAGCACTTTGTGATATGTCCTAGAGTTTAACTTATTTATTTAATTAACACTCATTATGTGACATAGACACAACTCTGATATAAGCGGCGTTATTAAATGAGCAGGAACTTGATCTGCAAAATAATTTGTGTGAAAGTAAGAATGTGCGTAGCGCAACGCAATGCGAATAGGACGAAATAAAACATCGTAATAAGCCAGAATAAGCGCATGCTAAATCCATATGCAGAGAGAATAACGAGACCAACGAGTGTATGTGTGTGTGTGTCTTTCGGGTGTAACTCGTTTCAGACAGATGAGTAATAATTTATGTAAATATTTTTTCTTATTGTGATGTTTTAACAAGAGCACAATGACAGCGTGGTTTATGCAAGTTAAAATGAATTTAACTGATGTTGTTTTGTGTTATACCTAACCATTGCTTTAATAATGAGTCAACAAATAATTTGGAGCCATGATATATCTATTTTTAAGAATAGGTTATTTATAAGAATGAATAATTATAATCCACGTGCATTGGTCAATTGACTTAGTTGATTAAATTAGTTAGAAATAGTAAGTATAAGTAGGTAAGTGGTTTTTACATTGCCAGTAAAAAAGATTATAATCTGATCTAGATGATCACCCGTCAATTTTGAGATAGCAATGGTTATATTTTTTTAAAGGTAAGTAAGTACATTATATTTCTATGAAAGTGAAGGCATATTTAAAAGTATGTTACTTTGTCAATTTAATTTTTTTTAAATAAAATCTGAGTGACTTAGCTGTCTGTTTCTCACACTGACAAACAGCCGAGTTCGATCATCGATCGCCTCTAAGTCTTTTAACAAGTTTATATCAGGATTAGAAATTAATTATAATATTATTGATAAGGTTTTCACTAAGCTAAAGCTAATAAAGTTTTTTTACCCGTACTAGACAAATAATATGGACTGCGGTCTGAACCTCGTACTGATGAGACCCATGCCGTTTTATAATACATATATTCTTTACTATAATTAATGTACCTATCTCATATTTTTTTTTCGTTGTTTAAAAAGACAACTCCCGCATTAGGAATCACTCCTGTGTCGCGGGGGACTTTACAAACATACAAACAACGGACACAAAGAACACCCAGACTTGGGTGGGAATCGAACCCACGACCTATGGCGTCAGGGTCACTAACCACTAGGCCAACAGGCCAGGCAATTAATTATAGGTATATTACTCGTCAGCTTTACTCCATGGTTTAAAAACCCAGCCATGTTCAATACAAGAGCCATAAAATAAAGACTCGACGTGCATTACGTATGTTATGGTCAATCAAACTCGGTAATAGACTTCATTGAATGCGTACCACATGACCTAGTAAACGTATGGGCTAGAAAGTACATTTGCTAGTGAAACTACACCATTACGTTGCATATCTTGCATTGTGCTACGCTATTGTGTAAAACGGCGATTTGCAGATGAAACTCAAATGTTTATATATTTTAAAATTAAGTAAAGCTAACAAATCTGCACAGCATAAATTAACATGCACACGCACACACACACACACACACACACACACACACACACACACACACACACACACACACACACACACACACACACACACAAACACAAACACACACACACACACACAAACACAAACACACACAAACACACACACATACCCACACGTGTTATAGCGTAACTACTACATCTGGCTCATATTGTCCACACCATCTGAGACTCGATGTATGTGTCTGACAGGATCTTCCTAGTTCAGATACCAGTCTCTCACAAAGGTCAATGTTCGATAATTATGTTGTAAAATACTATAGAACTTTAGTTAACCTTTGTGAGAGACAATAAATATTAAATTTTATTATTATTAATCAAATTCTGACACAAATATAAGTTTATGCTCGCTAACTAAAGCAGAAAAAAATGTCGCAGATCGTAATAAACGTAAACAACCTGAGCCCGAATGGTCGCAGGCGATTATTATTTTATTTTATTCAGGACAACAAACAATTGCTCAATAGTAGGTTACAAAATTTTCCTTGTTTTAAAATATTATCTTTATTAATCACGCAACCAGCACCGTTATCCACAAAATAATGTTACAAAGTAATGGTAGCATACTAGTGAATTACAAAATAACAGAATTATAAGGTACAGAGAAACTAAAAAATTGTAAAAAAAAAAGAAAAAAGGCTGAAACTAGGTTACATGTTGACGTTTTGTAAAATTACATTTTTGAATTTTGAAGCTGACAACTGAAATATATCTATGTCAGTGAAATTATCATTAGGTGATTTCATAATTTTTCTTAGGGGAGCTCGTTCTCCAGCGTTAGTTCTGCTTGATTTATGGGCAAATAGATTAAGTTTATGTGTGTTTCGTATTCTTAAAGAGCTACTAGGTGTGCGAATGTAAATTTGGGTCATTAATTCATTACAATCAAAATTATTGTGACAAATCTTATATAGAAATGGTTGGTCGAGGTATCAAGCCTGCGTAATTTGAGTGTAGTTAATAAGAGCTTGTCCAGCAATATAATATATGAAGACCAAGTATGAAAACATATGTAATTAACGCTATATTATAAAATGGGTTCCAAACAGGTGTAGCGTACTCAAGCTGTGATCTTATAAGCGATTTATATAATAGTAAATAAGTTGCAGAGTTTTTAAATTGTTCGCAAGTTCGTTTAATAAAGTCGTAAAGTTTGAACGGATCGCCATGGACATCAAAGTGAAGTTTAGCGTCAAAAAACACCCCTAGATCCCCTACATCCTTTATTGTGTTGACACTTTCTAAGGGAGTGTTGCAAAGAAAGTAGGTGTGTTTCAAAATATCATTATTTTTTATGAATGAAATAGATTTGCATTTAGACAAGCTTAAGTGTAATTTGTTACGATTGCAGTAGCCTGATAAACGATGTAGATCATGTTATAATTTTCACAGAAAAATATGGGACCAAGAATGAAAATAATATTAATTTTGAAATTCGTTAACTCGTCCCAATGGCCCGAGTTTGTTTTTTTAGACAAGTGGTGTGCAGTGAATTTTGTAAGCTATTGTATTGATGTTAAGATTATTTTGAACTTCAGTTGCGACAGTTACTTATGCCAGATTTCTTTTGTTCAGCTATTTTATAAATTTGAATGCGTCCATAGACTTTTGTAGCTGGCTACTATTTTTAAAACAACAGAACTACTTTTATAATAAACTAGCTGACTTCGTCCGCGTTTGTAAATTATCCCGTTTTTGCAACATTTTTCATTGATGCTCCGCTCCTATTTATTGTAGCGTGATGTTAACCTATAGCTTTCCTTGATAAATGGGATAGCCCATTATTTTAGTGTTGGATAGCCAACACTAAACTAATTTTTCAATTCGAACCAGTAGTTCCTGAGATTAGCGCGTTCAACCAAACCAACAAACAAACAAACTCTTTAGCTTAATAACATAAGTGTAGATTATTTCTCATTTCGTGATTTACCCTTTGTTATCTTACATGACTGTACTACATGCTATTTAAGCTAAATTTTGCCGCTAATGCACGCAAACAATGATGATTTGTGGTAAAATGAAAGCGTAGAAAATCATGAATCGGTCTTTGTTTAGAACGTTATTAAATTTATTATGTAATGTTTTGGTTTTAGGCATACGTAATGCTCCTTTTAACTGTTATTTATAGCAGGTGTTGCTTTAAAATTTGTGTATACTTAGGTAATTACTTATCTTTGTAGTCTTATCATTACATATTATAAAACAAAGTCCCCCGCCGCGTCTGTCTGTCTGTTCACGATAAACTGAAAAACTACTGAACGGATTTTCATGCGGTTTTCACTAATAGACAAAGTGATTCATGAGGAAGGTTTAGGTGTATAATTTGTTAAGATGTTGTGTAAATTGATTGAAATATGTTGATGATTGTTGAAGATGTCTCTGCTACCCGTGCGAAGCCGGGGCGGGTTGCCAGTTAGTTTCTAATAACTTTAAAGGAGCAATTCTTGGAAACGGCTTTAACGATTTCAATGAAATTTTGTATTTAAATTTTAGATAAAGTTTTGATTTTTACATTTATCTATAGATATAAGTGTCTTTCCTGAAAAAATACGATTATGCAAAAAAAGCGCTTTGTAAATCTCGATTGCCCAGGTAGTTATTTTAAATGTACTTTTCTGCTTTTGAACCAGACAATTTGTAATGTAATCGCAAACCAAATCTTTTTCTGATTGTGAGAGATGTGTACCTATGGAAAATAATATCGAAACACTACCGTGTGTTACCAAGCCCAGGACCTACGACTCATTATCAGCAATTCGGCTTTTACGTTGACTTACCATGGAGTTGAAGAGTGGAAGTCCTTCTCCAGTCAGGCGGTTCCGATTAGAGTAGACGTAGAAATCTGCTATGGGCATAGCAGATCTCTGCTCTGAACTAGATTATTATCCAACCCAGAGAGATTAGTTTTCGAATCTCAAATAACAAGTTTGGTAGTACCAAACTTAGAATTCTAAATCTGTTCAATACTGAACTGTGTGTGTAGTAGGGATGTTGCGAATATTTGCATCTGCACCCGCAATTGCGGAGCATCCGCATCGATTTGAACATCTGCATCTGCATCCGCATCAATCGATGCGGATATTCATGCGGATGCAGATGTACCACAAGCCCTAAGCACGTGTGTATTGACCAATAGTAACGAAGATTTCGTTCGGTGACAAGATTCGACGTGTTTGTAATTATGTATGTATCATTTGTTTCTCGTAAATCAGTCATAAGCATAACGTGTTTAGCTAGTTGCGCTTATCATATTTGTTGTCGTTTCGAGTGTTTTGTGAAATTGTGAATATACAGTGATCATTTGAAAGTGAATCGAAAAACATTGTAATGTTACCACCAACGCAAAGTCAACTTTGGAATTATTTTAAACCAAAGACTTAGGGCCCAGGTTTCTGTGGGATTGTTAGCATGAGCGGAGTGGCGGGCAGATGCTAGTTTTTATAAAATATCCTAAGATCCGCATCCGCATCCGCATCCGCGGAGGGGGAGGGGGTTTGCGATTAGAATTTCTAGACTTTTTGGTCATTGAAAGGTTCTGACGTTTAATAAAAAATAAACTATTTAGTCTCCAAATCACCTCTGCAACACCCGAAGTGCAGTTCAAGCAAAAGCTAGTCTGTGGAAGAAGGTCGCTTAAGACCTAAACAATAAGCGTTCTTTTTAAAAATAGTTTTTTAGCTTCTATTGCACTTTATTTTCTGTAAGAAAGAAATAATCAACTGCCATGTTCGACATATATGTAGGTATTAGATTGTACATATTTATAAATACTCTTGTAAATTTATCGGAACTCGATAACGTGTGTAGTTTTTATGAGGTGGAAATATTTAAGTGTAATACTCGGCTACAGAATTGTGTTGTTCATTACTATGCAGTTAGCATTGTAATGTTATGTTTTTTCTGGGTTGTTACTTTAGATATCGATTTGCTTTTTTTTTCGTGAAACAATAATTTTAAATGTTCCTTTCTTTTGTTTAAAAAAAATCTTCCCGAATATTAATACTAAATAAATTAAGTAAATAAAGTAATGCGCTTTTCTGTGGTGATTGTGGAAACAGCAGCAATTTCTTTCGTTGTTTGGCGGTGCCAGAGTAATTGGTAACCGGTTCTTGGGTAGGTATACCAATGAGCTATTTTGCCCCTCGCAGCCACCAAGCGCCACCATTAAATTCACAAATATGTTCAGGAGTGATACCAAGGCCTCACAGAAAACAGGCAATGTTTGCATTGCATTTCGCCAAACGAGTGAGGTTACGGGAGGCACATACCACCCAACATGTTGTCAGTTGTCATTTAAATCTGAGCATTAAAACGTGGTCGTATAATATATTTCATAATGTCAATATGGAAAAGCTAACGACGGGCAGTAAGCGCGCTTGCTGCGCCATACAACTTGACTCGCAGTCGGCGCGCTTCAATCGAGCGAACCGCGTGCTGTAAGCGAGCTGACCGCGTGTTTACAACGCGCCGACTGCGAGCCGCATGCGAAAAAACTTTGCGTCGTGTCGCACATGAAGACGAGCGAGTTGTAATCGCGTTCAGTCACAAATGCGTGTTCGCGGTGACAGCAAGCTATACCCTAGTATATACCCTAGGGTCATGGGCAAACAATCAGTTTGTTTAATGAAGCTATAGCTATATACTAAAATTATATTAAAATCGTTTTTTTGCCTTTCAAGACAACTTAACTTTTTAAATCCAAAACCAACACGGTTTGTTAAGTCGCATTTCCGGAATGTTTTCCTTGTTTGTTCGTGCAGTTCCAGGAATGCCCCGGTCCCGAAATGTTCAGTTCTCGTTAAAGTTCTCAAAGTGTCTATTTCTGAACATTTACATATTATCTACTGTGCTGTGGATACTGGTTCTATGGATCAATAATACATACATAAACATTTAATGTTTAATTATTAAACAATTATATGTATATGTATACGTAGACGAGGTGCGCAACGTAGAGGTTTTCAAACAGAGATTATTCATTACTAGCAACCGGCTTCGCACGGGTTGCAGAGACATCTTCAACAATCATCAACATATTTCAATCAATTTACACAAAATCTTAACAAATTAAACACCTAAACCTTCCTCATTAATCACTCTGTGTATATGTATTAGTGAAAACCGCATGAAAATCCGTTCAATAGATTTTCAGTTTATAGCGAGCAGACAGACAGACGCGGCGGGGGACTTTGTTTTATAATATGTAGTGATCAATACAGCATGTAGTAAAAGTTGGTTTGTTAATTATCATGGCACATTATATTATAAATTCTATTTACAGGTGAAATACAAGTTTCTCTACTATATCTACAGTATTTAGATATTTTAGCAACAAAAAAATATTTTACGGTTTACATTTTAGTTCTTACTTTACACTACATACATAAGTTCATAACGCACGCATGATTAAAAGTGTGCCTTTTTTATTAAATTAATAAAGAAAAGCTAAATGTATTGATTCTTTTTATAAAGATGGCGGCAACACGCAACACATGACATGATTCACATCGTATAGCGGTATTCGTATCTTGAACCATGATAAAAAAAACATTTATTACAGAGTACCTTGATTGAGATTACCGTCCATTTTGTAATATGTAATATGTGAAATTGATAACATATCTAATTTATGAAAACAAATCTAACTTACAAATTTAATATAGGTTATTTAATAGCTATTATTATTATTTAAATTATTCAAATATTATGATGACAAATAATTTGGCTTATATTATTTTTAAATACTAGCCATTTTTTTATATACTTACTCGGTAGTAATTTCTCTAAATCCTTTAAACAGTTTTACAGTTTGTTAAAAAATCTACCAATTTCTGTTAATTCTTCTTTTTGTACTGTGTACCTACTCTTTTTCATCAGTTTCTTACGTTTTTAACTATGATTTATAACATGAAACATTTGAACTTATGGTAAACCTGAGAACATAAAGCGAAATAAAAACAAAAAATATTTTGACGTGACAACGTCTTATAAATTGGTTTGCCGGGTGACACTTCAAGAAACTGCGTTACGCTCCGCTCACGTTATGCGCTCACAATGAGAGCGAGTGAGAGGCACGCGTTTTAAATATAATTCTTTGTATAAATAAATGTTTTAAATTGTTACTATTATTTCATCCTTCTTCCTACTATACGAATGAATATTCACATTAAAATTATTTTACCACTCAAAGTCGTTGTCACGTAAAACTTTCGCCCGTATACCGACTTTATAGGCAACCAATTTTTTTTTAAAGAACGTTCTAATGTAACAAAGATCTGTTTGAACTCTTCCAAAATGACGACCACGAGATTTGAAAGAATAACACTATTACAAGTGCACCCTGCATTGCTTATACGTAGACAAAAGTAATTCGGTTAAAAAGATAAAAATAACAGGACAAGTGCGAGTCTGACTCGCGCACCTAGCGGTCCTCTCGAAATTCTCGAAGATTTTTGTCCGTCTTTTTCAAAAGACAAACTTAACTTTGCAGTTCTAAAAATACTCTCCCATACATCAATTCACGACAAAGTCAACTTTCCATAATACATATATATACCTATAAGTTTGCAATAACGCACTTTTCACGGTTTATTTTTATGTAATGTTACAACAAATTAACGATTTTCGGATTGTGCGACTTGTGCTGCCAGCCTTGCTTCTTACCAAATTTCATGATTCTAGGTCAATGGGAAGTACCCTTATAGATTTACCTATGAAATATTCAAATTTGTTACAATCTATGTCTAATTTTTTTATTGCGTTGACTAAGTATTTGGTATTAATTTCAACTTGATGCATCCACGGGTTCCTGTGAAAAAGGATCTTGACAGACAGACAAACAGACAGACGGACAACAAAGTAATCCTATAAGGGTTCCTTTTTTTCCTTTTGAGGAACGGTACCCTAAAAATAGAGGCATTTAAATACTAATAACGTAAAGTCCTTAAAAAAAATATTCTCTTAAAACAACGACAACAACTCGCGTCATTTATATCGTAGAAGTGAGTTAACAGCTCTTTAATCGTCTGCGTAGTTCGTCTAAAAGTGATATTGTTGCCGTAATGCCGCAGAGACACAGTAACACAGGTGTCTCGCGTCGGTCTGTCTATTCTTAAATCGAGTGACATCGTGTTGCGTCATCAACTCACGCGCACGGACGTCACGGCATCAACGCACTGGTGCGTGCGACTCAATATGAACGTGGGTGACATTTTGACGAAGGGTGACGATAGATTGTTTTTACTAATTTTAATGAGGTATTTAATAAGTAAGTGTAGCCAATTATGTAGCAAATAGTTTTTATATTGAAATCTTTTTAACAGTATTTTTTTTATATTGTGGGGCATACAAATTTTCTCGATTCGGATTAATTTTAGATTTCCGTGACTCTAATAGAAAAGATAGGTTAAATTTGCGCGGAAGGTCTAGTAACCAATAATATGTTATGTACCTATAACTTTTTACGTGTGAAAATACCGACATAGATAAGAGTTTTTCATGGTTTAGGGAGCTAACGAGCAGACGGGTCACCTGATGGTAAGTAACTACCGCCGCCCATGGGCACCTGCAACTCAAGAGTCACAAGGGCTTTGCCGGCCTTTAAGGTGGGAGTAGGGGAAGTGTGGTAGGGGAAGTGTGGAAGGGGGGATGGGTGGAGGGAAGGGTGGAAAAGAGGGAGGGGAGGGAAGGGTGGAAGAGGGGGGAAGGGTTAGGGCCTCCGGTAACCTCACTCACTCGGCGAAAAGCAATGCAAGCATTGCTCCGCTGCCAGTTTTCTGTGAGGCCGTGGTATCACTCCGGTCGAGCCGGCCCATACGTGCCGAAGCATGGCTCTCTCACGAACGTGTACATATTCATAATTTTTTTATAATATATTATTCTTTTTCCAAAATAAAAGTAACCCAAGTTACTCTCCTTATAACACCAGCTATCTGCCAGTGAAAGTCCCGTGGAAATCGGTCCACCCGTTCCGGAGATTACAAGGAATAAACAGACAGATAGATACAGTAAGACAGTAAACATTCGGATGCATTTACTAAAATCCTATTATTATGACATTACAAACAGACACTGCAACTTTATTTAGTTGTCTAGATTCAGTGATATCGACTTTATATAATGTTCATACACCATTACAATAAATAAAAATCACTTTAATTTTCAACATACCTACTAAATATAATAATATAATAATAACTTCACACATCTCACATACGGCCGTCTGATCCCAAACTAGGCAGAGCCTGTACCTTGGTAACCAGACTGCTGATAAACATACATAAGTATATATTTCTAAATACATACATAATAATATGATAGATAAATTACACCCAGACACAGAACAAATGATCATGCTCAATTATTTGTCCTGGTTAGGAATCGTACCCATGACATCTGGCACCGTAGTCAGGGTCACTATTTATTATTATTATTATTGTTTTAAGTGCCTAGTCCCACCTCGACCATTTCTGGTCTTTTGTAGCGCACTTTTGCTTTACAGTTCACTGCTCAGACTTATGGCTTCGAGAAACCTCCAGATCATATCAGCATCCTGCGGTTGCATGATGTGTAACCTTAGGTTAATATTTCAGTGCCGCATTAGTGGGCCACAAGAGCATAGAATATGCATTGCAGTTTCTTCTGCCCTTGACAGAATCTGCATATTGTGTTTTCGCCCAACTTTAGGTTGAACATAATAATATGTTTGTTCAGTTTGCAGTGTCACTAACCACTAGACCAACAGACCAGCCAAATATATATATTATTATATGGCTATCAAATCCTTAATAGGTAGGTCTAACTGCTGAGTTTTGTTTAGCTGAATCTAGTTTTGATTAGATAAGTAAGCAGTGGGATGTATGCAGTGTACTATATTATATAGCATAGGATATTTCAAGCAGGTTGACGTAACCATTATATTGTGTAAACTCACACGTAATTATTAATGCCATTTTAGATAACTATGTAGGTTTAATTACGACTGTTTTGTTCGTCAAGGTTAATGTCAGGTGTATGAACATATCAACTTTAGTCGGAGAATACTAGTCTGTTTTTTGCTCAACGTCGCGTCGTTGCGTATTCATTGTTGCTTCTTAGAAATTTGATGGCGTCGTGTAGTATAATATATTTTTACACGCTTTAACATTAGCGTGAGCTGTACCCATCTATCTATGTCACGCAATCTTTCAACGTAGTATTCATCAATTTCAAGATGTCCGATTGAAAAGCACGTACAAGGACCGATGGCAATACAATACTAAAATTGAGAAAATAAATTTTAGTTAGTAAACATAACATACCTATTTTTTTTATTATATTCGTCATTAGATCCACTGGATCATTCCAGTCCTATAAAACAACGTTTGTTTTAAACAAACTCTTCATATTTAAAAATAATTTTCTACTTTTTAGTTAAGTAAGTACTTTTTAATTTTTAGGGGCTTAAAATTAATACCCGTTTTTTAAGTTTTTTTTTTTAATTTTCATTGACCAGGAGCAATCTATTTAATAATATAACTTTGTGGATAATTAACATTTGTATTTAAATGATAAATGAATTCCGACTGAGGCGGGCACAGCCACCAGTCGTAACAGGCTAACTAGCAGCCTCGTTTGTTTTATAGACCTTTGCCCCATAAACGATAATCGGTCACTAATACCTATCAATACTTGCAACACTATTGGTGTCACTAGTCAACCTGGTGCCTAGTCAAAACCATTCTTCCGCCCCTCTCCCCCTGTGGAGTTCTAGTGACTCTATTGTCCGCTCTACACTCTCGCAAGTGCGTCTTTAGAGACCCTCGCACGACTTCTAGCGAGCGGAAACTGATCAGACTGCAAGAGTGCTAGCCATCCACATTTTCAATTTATCCAATTGTCCGCTTCATATATTACTGGATGGATGTGACTGAAGTGACACGTTACGTTAAGTCGGGGACTTCCTTCCTAGGGTATACCCGAGTCCCTTGCGATAGACTCACTTGTTACGGAACACCGTGTGGTTTTAGTCGGTTTGATTCCGACATACCACTTCACCAATAGCCATGGTGAGGTGATGACCCGCGGGGGTTTAAAAAAAGGTACATACTTAACTACAAAAGTTAAAATATTTCAAAGGTAAAGCTCGATGTTAGCAGCTACAAGTACAAAGCCTTCTGTATCCTGTAGTATATATATTATGTGTATTTGATGCAAACAATATCTACTTACAACTAATTACTATTTCCTTTTCTGTTCGCAGGAAACGATAACAACGAGTTTGATAGCATACAATAACTGTCTGATATGTTTCGATATCATGGTAGTCATTTATTATTGTAGAATAAAATCTAATTTCCAGAAATGTGGCAAAAAAAAAATTAACCATCGGACTTTTATGAAAAGAAAATGAGTCATTTGTGGTCAAATCTTTTCCGTAATGCATTAGATTCAGATATATTAGTTGAAAGATCACTCCAATGGTATAACACTTGTCTACACACATATATACTTGACAGCTGATCTTCTGCCCCACACCTGCTAGGCCAAGGTTTATAAGGTGGAGATATTTTATTAGAATACAATGAGTATTATGTGTTTCTTTTGCAAATCAAAATGACTTCAACTTCAAACTTGAATCAACTTCGATTGAAACCATATATTGTCTGTGTGATTCATATCAGACAATTACCTGCAGCGTTTATTACTAAACTAGCTGTGTCCCGCGGTTTCACCCGCGTAAGTTCCGATGTCGTGTCGTGGGAATGTCGGGATAAAAAAGCCTGTATGTTAATCCAGGTCTCCAGCTAGCTACATACTAAGTTTCATCGCAATCGGTTCAGTAGTTTTTACGTGAAAGAGTAACAAACATCCCACGACTTTCACGTTTATAATACTAGTAGGATTCTGGAAAGTCCTAAACACTTTTTCGGGCTATATTTCGATGGGAGCAAACCGTCCCTGCCTTTGAGATTAGCGCGTGCGAAACATGAGTTTGCTACACTTTTTTCCGAACACATAGATCGGTTTACTAATGTTTGGCAAAAAACGTTCCCCAAAGTGTCACATGCCAAAGTATGTTTCCCAAATTTTCATTTGGCAAAAAAACATTTGGCAAAACAACTTTTCGCAATTTTACAGTTAGCAATACTATTTTTGGCAATTTATTGTTTAACAAATAATTACGTGGCAAAGTTTCATTTTACCAAGTATTAGGTAGTCAAATATGGTTTGGCATAACATACTTTTCCCAAAATATTACATATCATATGATTTACTTAAGAGTCTAAATTCATTGCATTAAAAACTTTTATAATAATTATATTGCTATTATACAAATCAATTCCGGCGCTTCGCCGGCCGCTGCCGCGGCACGCTCGCTTCGCTCGCTCGGCTCGCGCTCTGTTTTGGCCACAGTTCTAACCTTACCCACTTTTATTTCACATTTAATAAGTTATAATTTTTTATATTTTTAAATATTTTTTTTTTATATAATAATGTATTTAAAATGTAATTTATATGTTTTATAAATGTTAATAAAGAGAATAATAATAATATGATTTACATCAGACTTTTCATGTTTTTACAATTTTTCACCCATATTAAAATCAAAATTTGAACGAACTTACTTTTAGAATATAATTTTTTACAAAATAAAGCATTTGCTTAATGTATATTTGACTTAATAAAAATTGAGCAAGTAAAAAGTTGCCAAATGAATATTTGACGAAGTGATTAAAATGCGAAATATAAATTTTGCTAAAGATTCTTTAGGGAAATGAAACTATACGATAAGTTTTTTGGGAAGTGAAATTTGACGAAACATATTTTTCCCAACGGCAGGATCCCCATAGATCATGTGACAAGCTGCTCGTCCAAGCAACGATGTTGTTTTTATCCTAGCTCCGAAATGCCTAAGTTCCCGTACGTTGTTTTACAGGACTATGATTAAACGCACTATGTAAGTACCTATCTAATGTAGTCTCTTTTCGATCGAACCGATAGCGAAGTAAAAATGGACCGTATACTAAACACCGATTCTAACCTTTTATGGAGTGGCGATACTTTATAACAATAGGTTGTATATTTCCCACGTTTGTTGTGTAACTTTGAATAGTAGACAAGTTTTGTGAAGGTTAAATCAGAGTATGTATAAGTACTTGAAGCTCTATTTATAATTGATATGGTACTGTAATCTGCTTGGGTTCTCGGGGACTTCCTTCCTAGGGTATACCCGAGTCCCTTGCGATAGACTCACTTGTTACGGAACACCGTGTGGTTTTAGTCGGTTCGATTCCGACATACCACCTCACCAATAGCCATGGTGAGGTGATGACCCGTGGGGGTTTCCACACGAAAAAAAAAAAAAAAAAAAAAAAAAAAAAAAAAAAAATGGTACTGTAATATACGGGTAAAAAATTGAATAATTAGACCTTCATTCTTAACTCTTTAAGGCTAAGTGGGAATAGTTTTATATCAGACTAGCTGCTCCCCGCGATTTCACCCGCGTAAGTGGACGACGGTATAAGGATACCGTCGGAATATCGAAATAAAAAGTAGCCTATGTGTTAATCCAGGTGTCCAGCTATCTACATACCGAGTTTCATCGCAATCGGTTCAGTAGTTTTTGCGTGAAAGAGCAACAAACATCCATACATCTTTACATGCATACATCCTCACAAACTTTCACGTTTATAATATTAGTAGGATTTGTCCCTGAATTTAAGTGATTTAAGCAAGTGCACTGGTCGGTAACCAGGGCCTATGAATAGGTTATCGGACGACTCAATTCAAGAGACAGGGAAAAGATAAATAAAAATCTTATTACCTACAAAGTCTCATAAAAAGCATTGATTGGATTTTTTCCGCAGATTTATCACTTTTGATCTTAAAGAAGACTTCTTATTTTATCGTGGTCATAGGGCAAACTCTTTAAAAAGTTAATTATTAAGAGATTGTAACACATCTCTGGGGTTGCAAGGCGTTTATAGGTAATGGTAACCGTTTACCTATTATACGGCCCGTGTGTTTGTTAAAAAAAAACATTTTCGTGCTATAACAAATACCTAAGCATTTTATCTTATCTGAATGTTTTAGCAACATAGTAATACCAACCCATTAATAATATAATTAAAATAATGGAAAATCCGAACGATAATTTGTGTTATTACTGATAGGAATAAAGAGGTAAATTGTGTGAAGAAAATTGGCATGGATAACAGCACAGTAATATTGTTTACGACTTTATACTCTATGTCAGAATTTTACAAAACACAATTGTTTGGAAGAAATAATTATCCGTAACATACGATATCGCCCACTACAAGACTGTATAGGAAGGGCCAACCGGAATAAATATTTTCGTGTGCTGGGTGCCATCCAAGAGTTTGACAGACTGTTCTAAATATATCCCGAAACCACTTCGAGATATCGTTATGTTTGTATATGTAGAATGTAGAGACGCTATTCAATAGATCGGATATTGATTATTCTGTGGTGTCTTATTATGTAGGTACAATATTTAAAAAAACACACACGGTTTTTTATCTCGGGGCCCATAACCCGTACATGGAGTAGTCTAGTCCTGAAAGCCCGACAGGCCTTTACCATCTGTCAAAAACATGTAGCCTCACAGTGGTTTGGTGTGGGAGCCTTGCTTCCTTTTAAGTTAAGCAGGTGCACACGGAACACGTCACATAGTCTTCTGCTAGGTATATTACCCATTGCCTGCAAACCCGTAATGGAAGCCGGAGATCCTTCAGAGTTCTCCAGCACACGTTGCGCCATCTGCGGAACGGGAAGGTTCTGTTCCTCATCTGAGCCTCATCACCCCCTTGCAAAATAATAAAATCGTGTTGAATTCCTAACGCTGGGTTTGGATACGATAAACCTGTAAATAGATGGTTCAAAATCAGTTATAAAATAGGTTTTTTTAATCCAAACTTTTCAAACTGGGTACCAGTGGAGAAGAGTTGAGAGTGGAGAACATTTACATTAAGAGATGGAGATTAGCATGTGCTGCTGAATAAGACATTTAAACCACTATTATTATAAGTATACTTTTAACAACTGATAGGATTGCAAGTTAGCACAAACAAATGAATTCTTCACATTCAACTCTTCTCGTTCGGTTTCCTGCCTCATGGTATATGTATTGTATTCCCTTCGCTTCTGCTCGGTAGAACACATTTGGAGCTATTATTATTTTTTTATGTTTCGCAAACCAACTGGCTAAGCGTTATGGCACCTTGACATACACGTTATATGGTTAATTGTTTTATATGTGAATTATGATTTTATAACCGAATTTTATTGTACATACGCAGATATCCACAAACATGGACATCTTTTTCTAAATATGTTGGTGTAATTCAGTGCAGTCATTAAAAAAGTTAAAGAGTTCTTAACAAATGGTCTACAATAAGTAAGATTTTGCAACATTATTAGCAGTGTAGATAATCTGCTATTGACGATTTTACCGAGCGTTTATCACCAACATTGTTTTAACGCGCTGTTTAATACGTGACTATTCTGTAATTACATATAGAAAATGAGTTGTTGGAAAAAAGTCACACCATACAATAGGATTTACTGATTTTTTACTGATTTTACCAGTTCTTACTGAAATGAAAAGTGGAATTAGTGGATCATAAATTGTTTTGTATCACTATCATTGAAAAAAATTAAGCTAAAAAATAACGTTATGCGTATAACTTGAGTGCAAAATACAAAATAAGTTTGAAGAGAATGCGCTGAGCCTGTGATTTCTTTCTCGTTTCAAATATAAATTTTATTATGAATAAGTTTTTCGATAGTACTACGTCGCCGTCGGTGTTAAAAAGCTGTTTTCAGTTATAATAAAATTATAGTTTTGTAAAACTAAAAAAAAAAACACGCTTTAATGGTGAATCGAATAGAAAAGTAAAAAGGAGTGCGACCTTCCACCCCCTGGTTTCATCATCAAACCATCGTTTCCAAGCCCAATCTGTTGGACTCGTTAAAACGAATCATATGAGCCCCAACTCCAGACATAAATGGCCTTTGAAGAGTTCCACTATCCACATCTTGACCCTATTATTAGATCGGCTCCAACATGCCAATTATTGTCATCCAATCTACATATCCATACAAAGTTTGATTAAGGTAAAAAATAAGAAGTAGGTTATAATTCAGTTTTACTTTTTTCCTAGTGCAAAACCCTTAACTGCCACTCCGCTAAAGGCGACCGACATAGAGGTTATCGCGAAACGACTTAAAACACTCGGTGTTACCGATAACACCGTGTGTTTTAAACAGTTTTCTCGGTATTATATGAGGGATATTGCGGTGATTAACTAGCGAGACACGATAACTCTGCCAGCTACCCGCACCAAATACTGGCTTCAATTTCTACAACAAGCGCGCGTGAGCCACGAACGCATTACCTTTCGATCTTGATTACGGGCTCCCCTTCTGCTACATCTAGGTCGTGATCGATTAAAAAGGACTTAAATATTTATAAAAGATATAGGCTATACTGACGTGTGTATTCCGTAGATGTCTAACTAGTTTCAGGCTGGACAGGGGTCAAATGGCAAGCGAGTTGCCTCGTCTGTGTCCAGACAGTGTGGCGATTTGGTAAAGGACTCCTAATTTTTGAAAAACTTCGAGGGCGCCTAGACAAACAGTTACTGTGTAGATTTTTTTAAATTAAAATACAAAAAATAAAAACAATGTAACCGAACCATGCTGCTCAACTTATCTTCCACCCGTGATTTAATTTTTGGTCTACTTAGTAAAGATCTTAGTTTACCTTTGCTATTAGGTGAGTAGGAGACGATCATCTTGTATACAAATATTTTATAGTAGTGTTTTTGAGAACGTCAAGGCAAGAAAGATGATATCAATATATGTTCCGATCCTCGTTTCAGATATTATTAGTTCTTCTAAGTTCTCTGCTATTGCTATCAAACTCTATCACAATCAAACATGCTAAAACTAGGACACGGACAGAATTTACAAATCAATATAATTTGTCAACGCCTTACATAAGGATCCGTTGTAGTATATATAATTATATGAGTTCATCGACTCTTTACTAAAGGTCAATTGCCTTGAACGGTCTACCATTTAAATGTGCCAATATTTACATTTAGTCCCAGAGTTCGATGTTCGATGATGAGACAGGCAAGTCCTTGCATAGTTCATTCTGTAAACTATCTGTTATCGTAGATATCAGGGCTATCAACACCATGTTCAAAACACATACATACGTACCACTAATTTAGTTTCATCTGGAATCATCACAAAGTGATTATCAATCGGTTTTCTTTTTATTTTAGTAACTATTATGAGCACATCATAAAAAAGAATTGAAAACAGTTTTTTCCCTACCTTCGAGGAAGCTTTGTTGTTAACAATAATTCCTCTTGGCGACCACTGGTAACAATATAATGAACGTCTACATATAAAATCATACAGCGCAAAAGTTTATAAAGGTAAAATGAAGATGATAAACTCTAAGGGGTGAATGGCCCATCCGTGAGTACTAACGGTGCCTCGACCTACGATCTCGGGATCATTTATTTGACAGTCGTGATCGCCAACTTCGGTTATGGCACATTACAAACCGCCCACTTGTGCTGTTATATCGTGCGAATCTTCTCTTTATGACTTAGCTCCTTTCGCGTACAATAAAATATATAGACATGTACAATATGGGTAGATAGATATATAATACAAGTAAAGCAACATGTTTTAGATGTGAAACTAAGTTGGTATTAAATTCTGTCTTAAGTCTGGTCTGATAACAGAATAACTATAGCCTATGGTCCTCATTGTTCTTCCTGGATTGAAACCAAATTATTGTTTAGTCCTAATCGATATGTAGATTATCTATCACTTACGTTGCGAATGACGAAGTCAGTTATATTTTTGTATTTTTTGATGTGGCATGACTAAAAATCAAAAAGTTATAATTTGAATAAAGGCTTAAAGATTTATTCTTACTACATATACCACGGTTAAATTGTTTAAATAATGCCATCAGAGTTGATATTTGTAGTTTATGAATTAGGTACATATACGCAAATGTTGCAAAGACTAGCGGCGCATCCCGGCTTCGCACGGGTGGACATTTATTTTTAAACATTTTAGGATAAATAAAGATAATTTAACTTTTAATAATTGTACTAAGTAAAACGTACATGACTCAATTTGTCCAAATGTTCAAAATTAAAAACAACCACTTCAACCTTTAAACTAATTTTCATTGAACTTTTAAACTTTCGCGTTCCATGATATAATTATGTGTTTACGGGAATTAATGCGATCACGAAAAGTATTACATACCTCTGAATTGCCTGACGTTTCGACCAGGTTCCACTGGCCGTGGTCTTACTTTACTTTATTACTTGATTGATTACTTGACCAAAAAAGGAGTCACATTTTTATACCTAATACTTTTGTCCGTAGATTTGACTTGGAAAAAGTGCCTGTTGGAGCTCGGGAAATCATGGCTGCAATGACTCGAGTAGTGGGTTTAAACTTGCTGGCAGAGTGCGATGGAGAAGTCACAGAGGTTGTGGAGACTCCTGTAGTTGTCTTCATCAACGTGAAATCTGACGATGTATCTCTTCATTGGGAAACTGAAGAGCATTACATGCTCGACGTAGTGTCTAAAGGTTTGTAAAGAATTGTTCATTATGACCAGGTTGGCTAATAGGAGCCGGGACACAGTAAGTTTATGTAGTTCTACAGAACATCGCGGCTTAATAGCATTATCAATTATATTATCAGCGTAGTGTACGTTAACGCTTCCATTTTGTTGAATATACATAAAAATAATAAAAACATCACCGACTTCAATGCGCCTCAAAATACCCAAATCGCTTTAAGTGTGCCTATAAAATTTAAAGAGTTCCCTCGATTTCTCCAGGATCCCATCATCAGATCCTGACCCGATGACCATGGGACCACCTGGGAAGTATACTTACCCTTTCAAACAAAGAAGAGTTTTCCAAATGGGTTCAGGCGTCTTTGAGTAATCGGTGAACATCCATACAAAAAAAACATACAGTCGAATTGAGAACATCCTTCTTTTTTGAAGTCGGTTAAAAAAATAATAGCCACTAATTTTGGGATAGACATTTCGACGAAAATCTCTTCTCCTTCTTTCTGGTGGTGAACATATTATATTGTTTATCTACGGAAGCAGATTGCATATGAATATTGTGATAAGCCCATTTCCGGCGAATGAAGTCTTGCAATATTTGTGGTTTAAACAATTGTGTAATTAATTCTGAAATAGTTAAACTGATTAGCTATTTTTTTCTTTTTAATGTAAACACATGTGGAATTTGTTTTTTCCAAAATCCTTTGTATATATATTTAGCCGGTAGCGGATTTTTGAAATAAATTGTAGATCATTTGGTATCTTACAGAGGAACAAATAACAGTGTACATCATAGCAGATACAGTGTATGGAGTTCGCCACGCCTTAGAAACTTTCACACAATTGATTGCCTCAGACAAGTCTGAATACTCCAATCAGAAAAAATGTGGTCTTCAAATAGTTGCCGGTGCAAAGATTCGTGATCGCCCAGTGTATAAGCACAGAGGGTTGTTAATAGATACAAGTCGGCACTTCATCCCGATGAGTGACATCAAGAGGACTATTAATGGCATGGCTGCCAATAAAATGAACGTCTTCCACTGGCACGTCACTGATACACACAGCTTTCCTTTGGAATCTAGTAGAGTACCGCAGTTTACGAGGTAAGAACCTATTAGAATAAGTAAAACAGTTGAAATAATGATATATTATTGAAATTTTTTTTTTTTATGGTATAGGGGGCAAACGAGCAGACGGGTCACCTGATGGTAAATGACTACCGCCACCCATGGGCACCTGTAACTCGAGAGTCACAAGTGCGTTGCCGCTCTTTAAGGTGGGAGTAGGAGAAGAGGGGGAGGGGGGAAGAGTGGGAAACGGGGGGAGAAGGGAAGGACGGGAATACGGCCTCCGGTAACCTCACTCACTCGGCGAAATGCAATGCAAGCATTGCTTCACTGCCGGTTTTCTGTGAGGCCGTGGTATCCAGCGGAGTCGAGCCGGCCCATACGTGCCGAAGCATGGCTCTCCCACGTAAAACGTACGTCCACGTAAATTAAAGTGAAATAGAACGTATGGTGAATCATATCCAAATATATAAATAAATTTACCGTCTGTCATGTGGAAAATGTTGAATCAAAAATATATATGACTACAATTTTCAAACCAAGTAATTAAGAGTCGGTTCACATTATTTCCCTTGGTGAGCAAATTTTAAAATAAGATTCATTCTCTATTGTATTTTATGACGCTTTTTTGGTACCAAAAACACCTTCCATGGTCATAAATTTTTTTAACACATACAGTTCCAGAGGAGTATTTTTTGGATATCAGTAGACAAGGACATAATTGTTAAATATTATAATCTGTCTTGTATATAATAGAAGATTTTAAAGTAAAATAGGTATTCAATTGGAATTCGTTAAGTATATTTCATTCACGATATAAGGTATAGAGAAATGCATAACGATAACCATACTTTCGGTTTCGGACAAAAATCTGCCGAAACTTCGGCCGTTCTGAAACTGGGTATTCGTAGGCCTGCCATCACTTAAATTATCGACACCGGACAAAAACTTCAAAAACCCCGGACACTTGTGTGAAATCGCGATTTTTTCCCGGACACCTTAATTTTTTTACAAAAACGCAGTTTCCATTTACATTTTTTTATTAATTTAAACAGCTTGTTAACGATTTATCTAACAATTATAATTTTCCCCTGACACAGAGTGTCTGGGTTTCACCCGAACACCTTTTGAAAACCCTGTCCGGACGCTCCCCGGACGCCCTCTAAACTGGGACAAATGCGGGGAAACCCGGACGGATGGCAGCCCTAGGTATTCGTGATTTATCGCGCACCATTAGGGTGAGTTTGATGATAGGTAAGGCCCCCGTACTCCGCGGTGTGGTCGCCTGTTGATCAGGCACTAAAGGTCTGTAATAGACCTACTTGTGAAGAAAAATCGTGTGGTTTTTTTAGTGGGTTCGGTTCCGACACACCACTTCACCGTTAGCTCCGGTGAGTTGAAGAAGGTTTCCGCACCATAAAAAAAAATGTATAGAATATCGTTGGATAGATCTTTTAAAGATACCTATTGCGGGTATGTGAAAACGATCTTTCGATTTATGGATCCGTTTGCGAAATATTAGACTTTAAATTGCTAATTTTTGTTAGTTAAATCTAAATAGTTGTTTTTTTGGGTAGGTGAAAAATTTCACAAACAAACAAAGTTATAAGGGACACTATCGCACTTAATTAACCTTACAAGTTAACGTGTTCCTACTTGAAAAAGTAAAAAACTAAATATTGTACAAATTCCATTTAAAATGACTTAGATGAAGTTGTCACCTATGGAACCATAAACATTGCGCGTGGCCCGACACGCAAGTGGCCGGTTTTTTAATAAAGTGTACGTGGGGCGCAAATTACTAGTACTCTTGTTAACCCCTGCAACTAAGCTAAATGCGGTAGGTTCACGTAACGTCTACCACGCGATCGCCAGTCAGATGTCTTGTCCGTTACACTACTGGCAACGCTAATATAATTATTTTTCTTACATGTAAAACAACAAAGAAACAAAATTTCAGCATACCTAGTACCTACTATAGAAACTTTACATATTTATCTAAATTTCGGTTTCGGTCGAAGCTAAGACCGATGCCGAAAGTTCGGTTTTGGTTTCGGCTGATCAGACCTAGTGTCTTTTATGTTAAACCAGTCCTAATATCTGTTTTAGCGTCATTTAAACTATTACCACATTTTGTAATTTCTTTGTAAGCTCTCTTTAATACCCATTCATTCTTATACTGACAGTATATTATGTATTGCTTTTATTTCAAGGTACGGAGCATATTCTGCAAAGGAGATTTATTCCGTGGAAGAAGTGAGGGATTTGATAAAATTCGCACAGATTCGTGGCGTCCGTGTCGTCATAGAGATCGATGCGCCCGCGCATGCTGGCAACGGATGGCAATGGGGAAAGGTAATCCTTAGCTACATAATATTGTAATATATAAAAATCCATTTACTTATAATGTTATCAAAATATCATTATCTTTTAAGTAATTTAAAAACATGTTATAATGAAATTTAGTTTACACGTCGCTCACAAGTGCAATGCGATTATTTGCAACTTCTTATCTTTTACGGTACGACTAAAACGCATCAACAAAATGCCGATTCGTTTAACTTATTCACAACAGTGGTTACAGCTCAAATTGTTCGACTTTAAATATTTACATATGAACATTCATAATATCATTTGCATGGAACACTTTAAGTATTTACATACGTATATATATATGACTAATAAACTTATAGGGTCAGTAAATTCTATTCGCCTACAGTAAAGATGGTGAAAGACCTCATAGTAATGTTTATGAATACGGTTTCGTTATAAGACATAACTCAGAAAGTAGGAAAGCTTATAACTGTTAGCTTCATTAATTTATTGAATCAATACATCTGTACACCAGATGTGTTTGTTGTACTTGTAGCATATGTAGGTATGTAAACAGATGATAATGTCACTGTATTAACGATCAACACTCTCAGCCCCATATTAGGATGTCCTGTATAGAGAGTGCCATTACATACATGATACACGAATGTTTATTTAATAGGCATAATCCATTTTATGGGGTCAGAACATTTTAATCACGGTCATATTTATAAGGTAATCCTTCCCATCTACCTTATATGCGCAAAAGTCAGTAATTTTAATAGTTACAGACGTAGTTGGTTAGAATATAGTGTACGATACATTATTGTAATGTTTAAAGTTAATGGTTTCTTTTGTACACTCCATTGAGTAAGTATCTCCTAATACTTACTTAGGTTTATTACTACTAATTGTACTTATTGTAGTTGATGTATGTACTGTACTTGTAATGTACGTTATTAATACTACCTTTGTCTTACTAATGTATATTACATTACATTATGCATCTTACCTGTGCTCAAGTTCACAAAAACACAACACATAGTTGTGTTGTGTTTTTGTCACGAATTTGAAAATTTGTACGTCATGTACTGAATTGTTATAGATTTATTTTATCAGCTGAATTTGCCGCGCGTTGAAGTAAATATAAAAACACGTGTCTGTGGGACACCCGGTTGGAATGAATTTCTTTTCGCTATATATAAATACTAGCAGCGCCCCGCGGTTTCATCCGCGTAAGTCCCGATCCCGTGGGAATATCGGGATAAAAAGTAGCCTATGCGTTAATCCAGGTCTCCAGCTATCTACATACCAAGTTTCATCGCAATCGGTTCAGCGGTTTTTGCGTGAAAGAGTAACAAACAAACATCCATCCATCCATCCATCTATCCATCCATCCATCCAAACTTTCACATTTATAATATTAGTGGGATTTCGTTTTATTTAGTAAATATTCTAAAAAACTGGAAATTAAAATTGCGGCATCTCACTGTGAAAGTTACCCGAACTAATATATGGATAATGAGTATACACCCAACATCAAATTACATTAGTATCGCGCAGAATCCACAGATGGCATAAATTAAAAAATCAAATCCCGGTCAGCATTTATCGTTGAGCTAAAATTTCTTTCCGCCTAGCCCCCATCCGCCGAGCTCCGGAAGAGTAACATGCGATAATGAACTTGGTTCCAATATTGTTTTTGTTAAGTTATTAGAAATCAAATAAAGAATAAGAAAACGCTGAAATTGGTTTATGGCCTTATATTGTGCGACACCGAATGACTATGTGCATTAACTCACTTCGTGTATTGTACTTACCAAATTACTTTCTGTTATTAAGTCGTCAACACAGCCATCAAAATTTCCAATATGCTGCACATTATGTGCATCATAATATGATCATTAATTTTGGTACTCTGTAGTCCTAATGAATGGCACCATGAATTTTAGCACATATGGTATCGATAGCTTTGTCATAGTCATTGAATGGTTAAGTTAGTAGTAATACATCTTCATAAAACGCTAGTCTCGACATCTCGGTACACTTCAGTATACATCAGTCACTTGGGCTACAGTTGCGATGAGACGGTGTAACCCCACCGGTGTAGTTATGGTAACACATCATTATCAATTAGCCTATTCTAGTCCACTGTTGGACCTAGGCCTCTCCCAAGGGCTGCACCCGATTCTCTGCCTTCCGCATCCAGTCTCTACCAGCTACTTTCCTCAGGTCGTCGGTCCATCTGGCTGGGGGGCGTCCTAACTTCCGTTTACCGATTCGCGATCTTCATTCTAAGACCCGTGTGCTCCGACGGCCATCGGTCCTTCGACATACGTGACCAGCCCATTGCCACTTAAGCGTGCTTATTCTACGAGCTATGTCGGTAACTTTGGTTCTTATGGTAACACGCTTAGCCGAAATGTTTATAAATATGTATGACTTATTTAAATTTTAAGCGAAGCCTAATTACTCAGAAACCATTTTCAATATTCTGGTCCATTTTCTAATCAACTTTAAAATAGTTGTAACGTATTTTTGTTGCATATGCAACTGGTCGATGGAATTAATTCAGCCTTATTTTATCAAACCACTGCTTTTCATTTTATTCCAGGAGTACGGTTTCGGTGATTTAGCCGTATGCGTTAACGTGAATGCTTGGCGTCACATGTGCATTCAGCCTCCTTGCGGTCAGCTCAATCCAGCCAATCCTGCTATGTATCGCGTATTGCGAGACTTGTATCGGGATATTGCTGAAATGGTGACAAAACCAGCGCTACTGCATATGGGAGGTGATGAGGTCAGTAGATATTATGGTAAGAGAAACAGGCTTAAACTCGGATGTTAGCGTAGTGCTATATACTTATATACTACCATACTACTTTTATTACCTTTGTGGACGATGAAATACAATCATAATATATTATGCTCAATCATTTTCGAACTCCTAAATGATAAATAAAGATTTTTTTCAAAGAAACAGTAACCTGGGAAGCACATTGGCTGATCCTTTTGTTAACATCAGCATCTAAGCTAAATACTTGTATGTATTTAGAATGGAGTCACGTCGATACTCTACTTTAGCCTGACGGCGAATACTGATAGCTCGGGTGCGAGCTCTCCATCTCCTTATTACTTTTTTACGCTACCACAACTTGTATGTATTAGTGTCTACATTTAATAAAGCTGAAAATAGAATCTAGGAATCCACTTGCCCACTGCTCTTTATAGAAATTACTGGACATCAAGTCGCACAACAAAGGTAGTTTCGTTCACTGCGCATTTTTCTATTCCCTCAGGTGTTCTTCGGTTGCTGGAATTCTAGCGAGGAAATTACTAACTATATGAGGCAGAAAAATTATGAACTAAATTTAAATGGATTCATAGGCCTCTGGTCTGAATTCCATGAAAAAGCTCTCCTAGCTTGGGATGAAGAATTAGAGGCGGCAGGTGGAACGAAACAGCCTGTTATGCTGTGGTCTTCAGAACTGACACAGGCTCATAGGATCCAGCAGCATCTAAGTAACGAGAGGTAAGTTTATTAGATTTTTTAAAATCTTTATTCATCCATAAAGGCACGTCAACTCCATTGTACCTTATATACGTGCTAAAAATATTACATTTTATTTATTTGTAAAACAATCTTTGAGTTTATTTTATGATTTTTTTTCATTTACTTATGTTTATGATGTACTTTTTTTATAAGCACAAAGCAATAGTTAGCTTAGATGGTGTATGGAATTACACCATCCTATGGCGACACGACGTTGTCTTTCAGACAACAAACAAACACAAACAGACAGATACAAATTTTCATAATGTGATTAAAAACAAAATAAGGACTTGGTCTGTTTTTAATGTTATAGTAATGTTTTATGAATAGCTGAATAGTTTTCAGCAACCATATATTTATAGGGTTTGACGAGTGGTCTTTAAAATTGATTCCATTGATTTTGTCTACGAAGATTATAATCTTTACATATAAAATTTATTTTATGTGGGAGAGCCATACTTCGGCACGTATGGGCCGGCTCGACTTCGCTCGTTACCACGACCTTACAGAAAACCGGCCGTGAAGCAATGGTTGCATTTCATTTCGCCGCGTGAGTGAGGTTCCCGGAGGCCCTAACCCTTCCCTCACCCTTATTCCCGTCCTTCTCCTCTCCCCCCTCTTCCCAATCTTCCCCCCCTCCCCCTCTTCTCCTACTCCCACCTTAAAGGGCGGCAACGCACTTGTGATTTTCGAGTTGCAGGTGCCCATGGGCGGCAGTAGTCATTTACCATCAGGTGACCCGTCTGCTCGTTTGCCCCCTATAACATAAAAAAAAATAAAAAATAAAAAATCTCCTCGTAAATCATCGATTCAATCGATAGAAGTTGTTTTGCAGGCATTGCATTATCGGATCACACAAAACGTTTTTTCCAAATAACGAAAACGTTTTGCCTAAATGGCTATTTAATATAATGTTACGAAAGTCTAACCTGCGGGCGCCATCTATTTGTCGATAGAGAAAGCCTCAGCGTAACTTCCCAGAAACGCATTTGATTTTTGTGTTTTATAATATTTCTCTAGTTAAGTAAGTATATATACCATCGCATTCCGAATTAATGATGTGCCCTGAATTAGAATTTTTTGAAATACTTACTTTATTTTGCTACGACATTTACCAACCAACACACACTTTGAAGGCCGGTAGGTAATATGTTATATTAACTTTACTTTATTAAATGATGCTTTTATGTCCTACTAGTTGTTTCCCGCGACTTCGTTCACGTAAAAATATCCCACGGGAACTGTAGGTACATTTTTTCGGAATAAAAAGTAGCTTATGTGCTATTCCAGATTATAATCTTTCTCTGTGCCCAGTCACATGAAATACAGGACATTCGGGTACGCGACCCCGGCCTCTGTGAGCTACTACAGTCTCAGTCCCGTTCCCCATCCGAGACTTGCGGTATCCCTTACTCTAGGTTCCTCTCCCTACTCCCTTCTACTCCCATTTTTCCTAATACAACTTTACCTTCTTCATTCTTTAACGTCTTAAAACGACTACATTCCCTGAAACCAAACCAAAACCCTTTGCAATACAGGGTTACATATTGCGCCACACAATTACACATTGCGCCACACAATTACACATTGCGCCAACCCCAAGAAAAGGGCAGAAAAATTATGATGAATCTGTCTCTGTGCTAAATTTCATCTAGACCTGTTCTGTTTTGACGTGATTGAATAAAAAACATCCATCCATCCAAGCTTTCGTATTTATAATAGAAGTAATATTAATTCAAACAAGGAAATTATTTAAATACTTTATTACATTAATGTATGTTACCGTCTTAAATTCCAGATACGTTATTGAAGTATGGGAGCCAGTGGACAGTCCCCTCTTACAACAACTTATTCAGATGCATTACCGGGTAGTATCCGTACCTAAGGACATCTGGTACCTGGACCATGGCTTTTGGGGTATAACAAAGTATTCCAACTGGAGAAAAATGTATGCCCACTTACTGCCAAGGGAAGCTAATGTCTTGGGCGGTGAGGTGGCCATGTGGACTGAGTATGTGGATGGAGAAGGATTAGGTAAGAAATGTTATTTTAATTACTATTTATGTTAATTGCAGTAAAATTATACGGTAATTTGGTATTAGAATGATTGCAGTAGTAGTATATTAAAGTACTGAAATATTTACTTGAGTAAATCCTTTTTTACGAATGTCGTAAAGGGTTTTTTCGAATGCAGGCATTGCATTATCGGATTACACAAAACGTTATTTGCAAACAACGAAAACGTTTTGCGTAAATGGCTATTTAATAGAATGTTACGAAAGTCTAACCTGCGGTCGCCATCTATTGTCGAGTAGAGGAAATCATAAAGGATTACGATTACCTAAATTGAGATGCACGCTGTCTTTTGACCTGGAGCGGAACTAGTGGCCTATCTATAAAATGTCCCACATTCTATTAAAAAACTCCAGAGTGGTTTCGAGTTTTCGGAAAATGTTTTTTTTTTTTATACTATAGGGGGCAAACGAGCAGGCGGGTTATAGCTCAAGAGCCCACGACGGTCAGACCTTCGTTATTTTATAAAAGCTGAAAGTTTTTCTGTGCATGCCCCCTATACAGGTAAGAACGACCAGCGACTATAGAGTTTGGGTTGTGGTTACTTGGGGAAGTAATAGGTACTAAAGGTGTACAAAATAGTACCTTAAATTCGTTAAAGTATAAAACTCATTTTTTTTTATATTTTCTTCGGGATAACTTTAGAAATCTCGTCATCCATTGCCGGACACTTATGACAGTTGCTACCCCCTGCCAGACACCCCTAAACTTTACTAAATTATAATTATACTTTCGTTATAGTATAAAAGCTAAATTTTATATATGTTACTACAATTAATACCTAAAAAAAAAATGTTACCTCAATAGCCGGACAGTTTTAATGGTTTTTACATATTGCCAGACACATTGAAAGTCCGCTGTAGGTGCAGCGTGAGGTGAGGTAACAACCACGGCACAGTTATCCGTAGATTTGTGTATTTCATTGAAATAAATACAAATACTTACTTAATATTTCAAAGAGCAATTATAGACTATATTGTGCTGTTTTTGGTTGCTTAAATTCTTGAAAAACGCACCCAGAGATAACATTTTTTAAATTACCTGGAAACTCCGAAAGGTAAGACTATAAAATAATTTTTCTATACCTACTAGTACATAATTTGTTTCTTTTTTATAGGTAGGCATTTCGCTTTTTCCACCGAGTAAAATACCTGGATTAATAAATCAAATAAGTAGATAGGGCGACAAAAGTGACACACGTAGGCAGTTTCATAGGCTAAGCTATCTATTTACTTATGTATTTAGCTACGTACAAATAATATTTAATTAGACGAAATGTTATTATGAAATGATTGAGAGTAAAAATTGGTAGGTACCTAATAAGATTTAGTGTGTTTATTTATAAAAAAAAAAAACTAGACATGTATTTTCATTGAACACTTATTATCACTCACTTATCTGTCATAAGTGTCCGGCAATTGATGACGAGATTTCTAAAGTTATCCCGAAGAAAATATAAAAATATTGAGCTTTATACTTTAACGAATTTAAGGTACTTTTTTGTACACCTTTAGTACCTATTACTTGCCCAAGTAACCACAACCCCAAACTCTATAGTCGCTGGTCGTTCTTACCTGTATAGGGGGCATGCACAGAAAAACTTTCAGCTTTTATAAAATAACGAAGGTCCTGGCCGTCGTGGGCTCTTGCTCTATGGTAAGTGACTACCTTCGACCATGGACACCTGCAACTCAAGAGTTACAAGTGCGTTGCCGGCCTTTGAGATAGGATTACGCTCTTTTCTTGAAGCTTTGAAGGTCGTATCGGTCCGGAAATACCGCAGGCGACAATTTGTTCCAGAGATTGGTTGTGCGAGGATTGAGGAGGATTTGTATTGTGGTATTAATTGAGTTCTAGTTGAGCAATCAGCGAGTCGTGACAATCGGGAATAGAGAAGTAGAAATATAAGTGTGAAGTATGAGTGAAAGTTTAAATAGTGAGAATTAATTATATTTGTGTTATTTGTAAATTATTGAAATATACTCGTATTGTGTCTCTTTGGTAAAAATTGGTGTACCTTACTAATCCTCAACCTCAACCTCCCGAACGGAGGTATGGCAGTTATGTGACCCCTGACATTGATGTGGCAGGTCACTTCAGCTCTCAGAATGTCCTCGTCGGACCAGAAACTAGACGAGGGTTCACGAAATAGACATTCGAGT